>JAMKQA010024136.1:0-35662 GCA_024699735.1 Posidonia australis
CCCCCCCCCCCCCCCCCCCCCCCAAAGAGAGACATAAGTACACCTCAAAAGAAGGAAAACGAGGCAAAGCATGCATTGATTCTCTTCCTTATGGAAGGAAAGGATAGAATCATGGAGTCATCCATCCCTCAAAAGTCAAAAGATTCAAGTTTCAGTAACAATCATCAAAACCAACTTCAGATATACACATACATCTTGCTACCCCAACCATTCCCTCAAAACCCATTTACTGCCTTCAGGTGTGAGGTCTTCTTTCTGGCTTTCTTCCCCGTTTCTGTTGAAACCAATAAAAAACCAAAGCTTCCTCTCAATTAAAAAAGGGTTTTTTTTTTCCCTACAAACGCAGCAGAAAACAGAGCTATAGAGAGAGAGAGAGAGAGAGAGAGAGAGAGAGAGAGAGATATGACCCATTGATGAGAGGGCAAATGGCATGGTCCTGGTCGATAATGTAGCCACATTGATGGGGACTAGTAGAGTTCGGTGAGTCGTTTCCCTCCTCTTCCTCCTCCCCTGTACCTGTCATTAGTTGCTGCGTAGTTTTTTTTCTACACCCCAAACCCGCATCCACACCCACTCCCCCCTCCCCTCAACAATCGCTCTGACCAGTAATCTAATTGTTTAATACATTTCTTCCAGCGCCATATGTCGGTCTGGGGAGAAACGCGCGACCGTTCTTCATATCGGTCTTCGTGGTTCCATCGCCTCTCTCCTCATTCCTGACCTCAAGTAGCTGGAGAGCTTCTGCTGCTGCGGCTTTGTCTAGCGCCAGCGTGGACTGCTCTTCGAGCTCCGACCAGTTGGGTGCTGCAAAGATTGGAGCTTTCTCCTTTTTCAGGACTACCCATCTCGTCCTCCTCCAGGTTCACGATCTGGATCACATGGGCTCGTGGGTACGGGATTTGATAGTGGAGGAGATTGGTAGAGGTTGAGTTCCTCGTGTGTGTTTTTGGAATTGCAGATTCTGTGGGGGTGAGGTGCGTGCGTGCGTGTGTGTGTGTGTGAGTGCGTTTCTTTTTGGGTTATTGGATTGTGCGTGTTTGGGTTTTCCTTTTTTTTTTTTTTTTTTTTTCATTTTAACACTTTGATTTGGAGCTTAGAAAGAGAAAAGAGGTGGTTTCTGGATTTGGGTTTGTGTTAGAAAGTGAGATTGTGCACTTGGATTTGGAGGTGGGTGGGTCCTGTGAATTTTTGTATTCGTGGAGAACTAACCACTTGGGAGATTCTTGGAGCATCTACCTTTGTGAGCTGAAACCGTGGGGTGCTTTTCTGAAATGGGCTGTTGTTCGAGATCTGGGGTTTGAATTCTGTTGTTGCTGTGGGAATTACAGAATTCAGATTCCATTAGTCCATCGGAATCATTTTCTTGGAGGGCTGTTTGTCCCGTTAGCAGTGTTTCTATTGAAGGGTGGATGGAAGGAAACTCTTTCTTCCAGGAGAGTTGAAGTTTGATGTGAGCTTTGAGGCTAAGGGAGGATGGCTGGTCGTCGTCGGAGGAAGTTACGTTTTAGTAACATCTACACGTTTTCCTGCGGTAAGTTATCTTCCCAAGATGATCATTCCCAAATTGGAGGCCCTGGCTTCTCCCATAAGTCCTTCATCAATGATCCCAATCGCCTCGGTGTCGGATCCAATCAATTGGGATCCAATCATGTGTCCACTACCAAGTACAACTTGGCTACTTTCTTCCCCAAATCATTGTTTGAGCAGTTCAGGAGGGTTGCCAACATATATTTCCTGTTATCAGCTTGTCTTTCTCTCACCCCATTGGCTCCTTTCACAGCTGGAAGTATTTTTCTACCACTAGTAGTTGTGATTGGTGTTACCATGGCTAAGGAAGCTATTGAAGATTGGAGGCGATTCCAGCAGGTATCACAAGGTTAAACTGCATAGTCCTTTGGTTTTTCCTTGTGAATCGATATACTCAATTTTTATTGATGTAGAGTTCTAGTTTTCTGCTTTTCCATCACGAGGAGTCCAGTTTGTTTCTATTTTTCTTAAATTGGTATATGATGCAAATGGTTTGGAAACTTATTGAACATTATAATAATAGCATAACTTTTTTTAACATCTTATCCTGCGACAAGTGGCTACTGTACTGGGGCTAGGGATTGAAATTGCCACTGTAGAGGGAATATATATTTATCAAGCCTTCTTCATATGCCTTATTAAGCTGCTGAAGAATCTAATCAGTGAAAAATTGAGAGAAAACATCTCTCTGTAATATTACTAACAAAACGCAATGATTATGTTACCTTCTGAGACAGTATTTCAGGTAGTTGCACTGTTGGTTAGTATATGACAAATCTTACAATAATGAAGATAACTTGTTAAGTTACTATAATTTTTTGACAAAAATGTCGTGCCATATATGCTTTGTGCTTGATTTTGCTCTAGCTTGATGAAAAAACTAGTTTCAAAACATTTTGGTTTTACTTGCAGATTACTTTTCTAAAAGTTTGGTTCATTTTTCTAAGTCACGTATGTTGATTTTATATTCCATATTTCTGGATCTTTTATTTGACGTGTGAATCTTTTCCAGGATAATGAGGTTAACAATCGAAAGGTTCAAATACACCTTGGTGATGGCAATTTTGATTATACTGAATGGAAGAGTCTTAGAGTTGGAGATATTGTAAAAGTGGAGAAGGACAACTTTTTTCCTGCTGATCTTCTCTTGGTTTCTTCTAGTTATGAGGATGCCATTTGCTACGTTGAAACTATGAACCTTGATGGAGAGACAAATTTGAAGCTAAAGCAAGCACTGGAGATTATTTCTACTAACTTTCAAGACGATTCTAGTTTCAATAATTTTACTGCTGAAGTAACATGCGAAGATCCAAACGCCAACCTCTATAGTTTTGTGGGAACCATGGAGTATAAAGAACAACAGTATCCTCTTTCACCGCAACAACTTCTTCTTAGGGACTCAAAACTTCGTAATACAGACTTTGTTTATGGGGCTGTGATTTTTACTGGTCATGATACTAAAGTTATGCAAAATGCGACAGATCCACCTTCCAAGAGAAGCAAAGTTGAAAAGAAAATGGATAAAATCATTTACTTCCTGGTGTTTCTCTTAGCTGTGATCTCCACTGTTGGATCAATTTTCTTTGGAATTGCAACAAAGGGGGATATAGATAGTGGCAGAGTGAAACGATGGTATCTTAGACCAGATCAAAGCACTATTTATTTTGATCCTGGAAGAGCACCTATTGCAGCAATTTTGCATTTTTTCACAGCAATGATATTGTATGGATATTTCGTTCCAATCTCTTTGTATGTCTCTATAGAGATTGTCAAAATTTTACAAAGCATCTTCATCAACCAAGATATTAGCATGTACTACGAGGACGCTGACAAACCAGCACATGCCCGCACATCTAACTTGAATGAGGAGCTTGGTCAAGTCAACACAATTCTATCAGATAAGACTGGGACATTGACCTGTAACTCCATGGAGTTTATTAAGTGTTCTATTGCTGGGACAGCTTATGGTCGTGGGATTACAGAGGTTGAGAGAGCATTGGCTAAAAGAAACGGGTCGCCATTGCCCCAAGGACTTGAAATTGAAGATCAGGATGATGGGTATGTGGGCAGAATGCCTGCCATTAAGGGCTTTAATTTCAATGATGAACGTATCATGGATGGTAACTGGGTCAATGAACCTCACTCAGATGTTATTCAAATGTTTTTTCGCTTATTGGCAACTTGCCATACTGCCATACCCGAAGTGGATGAAGATTCAGGGCAAATATCATATGAAGCTGAATCACCAGATGAAGCAGCCTTCGTTATTGCCGGGAGAGAACTAGGTTTTGAGTTCTATCAAAGGACACAAACAAGCATATCGATAAATGAGCTTGATCCCATTCGTAGAAACAAAGTGGAAAGGTTAGTTAGTACTTGTAGTTACATGTATGATGCATCAAACAACTACACTAATTTCTGTTCATGTTCTTCTGCTCTTCGTCCTTGAGGCAGCTTTTGTTTTGTTTCCTCAGGTCATATGAGCTCTTAAACATTTTGGAGTTTGATAGCTCCCGTAGGCGAATGTCGGTCATAGTCAGAAATAAAGAGGGGAAGTTGCTACTGCTTAGCAAAGGTGCTGATAGGTATGTTGAATGTTGTGGTAACCATAAATTGCCAATTGTCATAGATGCATGCATTACACATGTTTTACTACTTGTGCATTTATTTATTGTATTTCTGATGCAACTTTTGCTCTTTTCGATGTCCTGTCACCAGTGTTATGTTTGAACGGCTAGCCAGCAATGGAAGGATGTTTGAGGAGAAAACAAGGGACCACATTAATGAGTATGCAGATGCTGGATTGAGAACCTTAGTACTTGCTTATCGGGAACTTGATGAAGAAGAGTATGCTAATTTCAGCAACATATTCATGGAGGCCAAGACTTCAGTTACTGCAGACCGAGATGAGAAAATTGATGCTGCAGCAGAGCTAATAGAAAAGGATTTGATTCTTCTTGGTGCCACAGCCGTTGAAGACAAGCTGCAGAATGGGGTGGGTGTAAAAATAAAAAAAACACGCTAAAGAAAGAGCATATGAATTGTTATTTTATTAATGCTTATTTTTGAGACCTTGTGCACCATGCAATTTAGGTTCCTGAATGCATTGACAAGCTTGCCCAAGCTGGAATAAAAATATGGGTACTGACCGGGGATAAGATGGAGACTGCCATTAATATAGGGTATGATCTCAAGGGTCAGATTCTTTTACTATTTATTATGCAGAGTGGCTGTGGCTTATATTTTTCACATCTGATCTGACTAACTTGAAAACTGCAGTTTCGCATGTAGCCTACTAAGACAAGGAATGAAACAGGTCATCATCACCCTCGAGATGCCAGAAATCAAGGCGTTAGAGAAGGAAGGGGACAAGGAAGCTATTTCTAAGGTAATATTGTTTTAGGGTATTGACATGATTCTCAGTATTTTACCCAATTCTAGATATAATAAGAAATCATGACGTGTATCCTTCTAAAACTGGAGTAAGTTTTTTGTTGAAAATCTGAAAAAATAGGTAGCACAACTAACTAACAACATAGAACAGCATGGAGAAGAATGTAATTATTTTTCATAACCAAGCAAAGAAAACACAAGTGCCATAGCCATTGATAAAGCAAAGAACACCAAGACCCATTCACTTTATCTGATGGGCCAGATACCCTACGAGGTGACTCTAATACCAAATTATATTAGGAATTGAGGATTTACATTCTGGCACACCCTATGGATCAGAACGTTGACGTGACTAAGGCTTGGACTAGATAATGTGAAAGCAGATGTTTTGTTGTAGAGGGACTATTTAAGTTGGAAAAAATACAGAAAAAATGTCCAACCATGTCATTCACATTGGGTGTGTCAATATCAGATTAACCACCATGCTGAAATCAGTCTGTAGTCCTGAGTCCATAGGATCAATCAATCATTTAGAAACCAAAGTTTTGGGTTAATTCTGTACTAATATTGACCTATTTTATCAATATCCTTCTCCACATTTGCTTCAGATATATAAGAGGCAAAACAAATTACTAGGTATCATATTATAGACATTCATGCTCTAGTGGTTGTTATAATTTCTCCATCTAGTTGCAAATGTTAACCTTGTGAATTTGATCTAATTATATAGTTAATTTGTCAACCAGGAGTTGGGTTTTGTTGGGAGACTGCAGACTGAATCCAAGCTGAAGGTTTCCTTGCATGATAAAACAGCTAATGGATTTCTAGGTTTTCTTCACTTATTTTTGACATGGCAAACATGTTCTGAGAACTTTGGACCAACTCCAACATATAGAATACACAAAAGTTTTTTAGCCGAAATAGTAGTTTTTCTTGCAAATAGTAAGTTTTTTTAATGATAGTTATATCTGATATGGTTACTGTACTATTCAGGCATCAATGCAAAGTGTTGCTTGCCAGATAACTGAAGCAAGGGAAGCTCTTTCTTCATCGAGTACTGAAGCATTTTCTTTAATTATTGATGGCAAATCACTTGCATATGCTTTAAGAAACAGTGTGAAGGACATGTTTCTAGCTTTGGCAATCAATTGTGCTTCTGTAATTTGCTGTCGTTCATCACCCAAACAAAAGGCTCTTGTAAGTCCTTTTTAGGTTCTTATGTTGTAGCTGGGCTGGTTTATGTTCGTAAATGGTATATTTGTTAAAAATAATGCAGGTCACAAGATTGGTTAAAACTGGAATTCATAAAACAACATTAGCCATTGGTGACGGGGCCAATGATGTTGGCATGCTTCAAGAAGCAGATATAGGAGTTGGTATCAGTGGTGTTGAAGGAATGCAGGTACAAGCATGAAATAAACTACCAATTTCCGTCTGCTTAAAGAACTTAGAGTGGACAGTGGACCTTATTAGATAATCATAGTCGGCTTTTGTCATGTTGTACTTTCTTTGGTTTCCCTTAGACAATTGTGAATGTGGCTATTTTTCGTGTTTTTCTCTTTGTTGAACATGATATTTCAGGCTGTTATGTCGAGTGATGTTGCTATTGCTCAGTTCCGATTTTTGGAACGGCTATTGCTTGTGCATGGTCATTGGTGTTACCGAAGAATCTCATCAATGGTATGTCCTTCATGACTGGAGTATTGCCTTTCAATACTGTTCTTTGTTATATTATTTTGACATTTGTGGTACTTCTACAGATATGCTACTTTTTCTATAAGAACATTACATTCGGTTTCACTATTTTCTTGTTTGAGGCATACACATCATTCTCTGGGCAAGCTGCATATAATGACTGGTTCATGTCGTTATATAATGTCTTCTTTACGTCATTGCCTGTGATTGCTTTGGGAGTATCTGACCAAGATGTTTCAGCAAGATATTGCTTGAAGGTATATACTTCACTTTTTATCTGCAACGCCACAACTAAGACTATAATGTACAAACTTGCTGTTTTTTTAACAAGGGGTTGCTTTTTTTGCGTATTTGGAACCTTAAATTTTGCTGCCTAAAATTGTGGTGATTTCTTGCAACATTTTGTGTGCAGTATGGTAGCTTCCATCCTTTTCTTCACATTTCCTTTGATTGATTGGTCAAGTGTTAGAAGAATGGCTACAGTTGATTATCTTATGAGATTGTATAGGATTGTCTTTTGTCTTGTTAATGGGCTTTAGAAACTCTTTATACTGGATGTGATGGAGGAGTTTTTGATAGAAAATAGGAAAGAACATGGAGAGCAAAACTTAAGGATGTTCCATAACTTTTTGCAACTTCAAATCTGGTCTACTGTTATTATCAACCGAAGCTTTTGGATGTTGTATCTTCTTTAAGTGCCTTAAGCATTGAAGTGCCTTTGGATATTGTAGCTTTCTTGAATAACATAAATGGTTAAATTTCTGTAACAATTGTGATGTGGGATAATTGTTAGTTATCTGTCAATATACTAATTATGTATTTACATGATCAATTTTCTATTTTACTTCTGATGACTGTATCATGTAACTGCATTGTCTTTGCTAGATTCTGAGATTTAATTGCTTGCCTTTCTAAATAACGTCAAAATGGTACTTGTAATGCAGTTCCCTCTACTCTACCAAGAAGGTGTTCAAAATCATCTCTTTAGCTGGGTTCGGATCCTTGGATGGATGTTCAATGGTGTTTTGAATGCTATTATTATCTTCTTCTTCTGCACAAATGCACTTCAGAACCAAGCTTTCCGAAAAGGTGGGGAAATTGTGGACTTTGAGATTCTTGGTGCAACAATGTACACATGCGTTGTGTGGGTTGTTAACTGTCAATTGGCTTTATTTGTCCGGTACTTCACACTGATACAGCACTTCTTCATATGGGGTAGCATTGCTGTGTGGTATCTCTTCTTGTTAGCATACGGTGCTATTACACCAACAAAATCGACTACGGCATTCATGGTCTTTATTGAGGGATGTGCCCCTGCAGAGACCTATTGGGTGGTGACGCTCTTCGTGGTGATTGCCACTCTTGTACCCTACTTTTCTTACTCGGCAATGCAAATGTGGTTCTTCCCCATGTACCATGAAATGGTCCAGTGGTTCAGGTTGGGAGGACATTGTGAGGACCCCAACTTCTGCAACGTGGTACGTCAGAGGTCATTGAGGCATAACACAGTTGGATTTACTGCCCGACTGGAAGCAAAGACCAACCAAGTGAAACACAGAGTACACAATGCACACACATCGTGATACTTTTCTTCATCTTGGCAGGTCATTGTGTACATTATTATATCTTATAGAACAGATGCTTCTGAATATAACCCAGATGGGGACCAACACGAACTTCCCTTAACAGCCATACAAACTTTCAAGATTACTCCATGTTGAGCATGCCCCTACAGCCTTGCCTTGCTGGAATTTTTACTTGAGCAGCAGCAGCAGGTTGTTGTAAGTGGAACATACGGAGAAGGGGGAAGAAAAATAAGAAGTAAATTTTGTTCAATTTTTTATTATTACTTCAATCCAGTCCCTCAAGTTCTAGGTCTTCATGTTAGATACTCCTGTTTTGCTTTGCTTTAGGAATCTCTTTTCTTTGTAGACGCTGGTTGGGGACTTTTTGTAGGGCTTGGTATAGGTTATTGATAGACTCAGATATGTAGACATGAACTGTAAATTCTCGATCTCCCACTTGTATATCAGATGTGAGAAATGTATCATTTGAACAGTGCTGTTGTTTCCTTCACATGAGTGGAAGTACTCATCAATTTTTTTTTTTGATAATGGTAAATTGTATTCTTAAAATTAGTCTCTTAACTATGAAAACCACCATCAAGGGTATGTCTAAAATATTACAAAATTTGGAACCAACAGTTTCAGATTAACTATATGGCAATGTCAGAGTCTTAAACATACATGATTAGAAAATAATAGTATTGCATAGAAACAAGGAGATAGTATCTTGCAAGATTGACAGGCTTTCTCATGTTCCATTTTCATCTCCTGTAGAGGTTGGTATATTGTAATTATCGGGTTCAGAGACTTGAGGCTGAATAGTCTCAAAAGAACCCCTAGAAGAAGTGGAGATATTTGGAACTTGTTCTACGGTCCATGCATTATTCATTTCAGAAATGGATTGAAGAAGTTCATTTTTCTCGAACCCTGTAGCAAAAATTTCTATTCAGTGATATATTAGGGAAATGATACCAGAGAGAATTATAATATGAGATTTGCGGGAATTCTTGAATATTCTATTATTTCTTTCCTTCCAAGTCAATCAGAAGATGATTTGAAATAAGACAATCCAACCCTGTTTATTTAAATTAAATCTAAGTGGAGGTATAGAGTTAAATAAATCAGCAATTCTAAAGTAACCATGATATAATTCAGAAGATAAAAAAAATCTCCATACGTGCCATGTAAAGGAGCAGTTGATGAATAAATGGGTATTAGTCTCTCTATGCAAATTGCATAGAATGCAATTCTCTTGACCATTCCACCCTCTTTTGGCTATATTTTCCTCAGTCAAATTCTTATTGTATAGAACCATCCAAGAGAACAATTTGACTTTTAAGGGTGTCCAGCTTTTCCAAATGCTGCTATATAAGGAAAATCTAATACCACCATCATTTAGAGTTTTATAGCATGAGTTAACAGAGAAAATGTTGTTTTTGATAGGCGACCACAACAGGATGTCCCCACCAGGCCTTAGAGATATTGTTGCATAAAAGAAGCCAGCAAATCAGCTTGAGATTGAAGGAGAGTAAGTCATCCAATAGTATATTGGAATGTGCAAATAATTTATTGAAATCAGCCCTGTAGAGATCCAAGGTTTGCTTTATAGAAGCTCTTTTAAACCTAGCTACAGAGAATAGTTTAGGGAATTGTAATTTTAGTTTGACCCCATTCCACCACTTATTCTCTCAAAATAAGGTATTATTACCATTCTGAACCTGAAACATGGTAAAACAGTTAAGTATGTCAAAACAATTTTTCAAACTTTGCGAGAGAGGAGAGCAATTATTAGCAGAAGAATTCAATAAAGCACCAGGGCAGACCTTATGAAGGTATCTGGCCCTCACAAGTTCCTTCCATTTCATGTGACAATTCTCATAAAGTAACTGCCATAGAAGCTTAGTTTTCAAAACTAAATTGAAGTTTCTGAGATTAATAATCCTCCATCCTTTTTGCTTTTTAGATCTTCATAGTGTTGCCCATTTAATTAGATGTAAACCTTTATGATTAGAAGAATAGGAATTCAATAGGAATTTACTTCTAATCTTATCAATTTCTTTCTCCACTTTACTAAGCAAATGTAGAACAGACAGATAATAAGTAGGAATTGCGGATAAAACAGAGTTTAGCAAAGTCAATCTGCCACCAAGGGATATGTGTTTTGCCTTCCAAAGGGACAACTTATGTGAGATCTTTTCCATTACTGGGATCTAATCATTATAAGTGGCTTTTGCTATAATATAAAAGTAAACCAAGGTACATGAGTGGTAAATCAGCAGTCCCACAGCCTAGGATTTTACAAGAACTGGTAATAGAGGTCTGGCTCACCCCTATTCCAGTAATTGAGGACTTATAGAAGTTTATTTTCAGTCCAGAATATGATTGAAAACAGTAGAGAATTCTTTTGATATTTATCATGTTCTCTTTGCCTTCTGCTAAGAATAAGAGAGTATCATCAGCATATTGTATATTGACCATAGTAGGCCCCCCATGTGGAAAACTAATACCAGCAATTAGATTATTAGCCAGTGTCAATTTCAACATACGATTTAATATATGCGTAGCTACTATAAATAGCAAGGGGGATAATGGATCTCCCTGTCTTAAAGCATTTGTTGCCCCAAAGGTTTTTGGGGGAACCATTGACCAATATGGAGAATTTGGCAATGCAGATACACATCCTAACCTAGGACATCCATTTAGACTCAAATCTAAGACCACTAAAGGAGTTCAGCAAAAATTCTCAATTGACATTGTCAAAGGCCTTCTTAAAGTCCAATTTTAGAATAAATCCAGGTATATTAGATGCTCTCATGTAATGCAAAGTCTCCTGAGCAACGAAAAAACAGTCCCCAATTGATCTACCAGCCAAAAAGGCACATTGAGAATGATCAATTGTCATATTCAGAACAGGGGAGAGCCTTGTTACCAAGGTTTTGGTGATGATCTTATATATGCTATTTATCAAACTGATTAGTCTAAAATCTTTGACAAAGATAGCACCATTCTTTTTGGGAATTAAAGCAATAAACGTTTGATTAAAAGGTGCTAAAGATTCTGGGTCACTAGAGGAGTATAAGTGCTGAAAAATGTTAACAATGTTAGGTTTCAAAAGTTCCCAGAAATGATGAAAAAAGACCAATGGAAAACCATCAAGGCCTGAGGCTTTGTCCTCAGGTAAGTTAAAAATATTTTCTTTAATTTCCTCTTCAGTGAAAGGAACCTCTATAGATTCAGGATAGGGTATCTTGTGGGGGACTAAGCTGTCCCAGTTAATAGAAACCTTGACATTTTTCCTTTTGTTGAATTGCCTTAAAAATGTTTCTCTATCTCTCTACATATTGCCTTAGGGGAATAGATCTGAGTATCATTAATGGACAAGGAGGTTAGACATGGAAAACGGGCCGGGTCAGACTGGCTGGCCCGCGGCGGCCCGTGGGATAGGCCCAGTCCGGCCCACGCTGTGCGCGGGAAATGGCCGCCGGCCCGTGGTCCCGGCCCGGCCCCGGGCCATGGGCAGTGCCGGGCCCAGGGCCGTGCCGGGCCATGACATTTAACTATGTTATGAAAGAAGGCTGTGTTCAGATCCCCCTCTTTCAACTATTGAATTCTGGACTTTTGTCTCTAATAGGACTCTTGCTCCTTCAATAGTGTGATGTGTTCAAGTCTTAGTGCCTTTTTCTCTTCCCAAATCTTACCACTGAGTAAAGAATCTTTAGCTAACCCATCAATGTATTGTATTTGTGATTCAATATGTCTTAATCTCTATCTTCTTTCTTCCCTGATTGGACCAACCCAGTTTTTAATGTTTTATTTCAGGTTTTTTAGTCTATAGGTAAAGGCAGCAATGGGGGAAGATGTGGAGCAGAGACCTGTGGATTTCTACCAGTAATCCTGGATGAATTGTTCAAATCCATCAATAAGAAACCATGACTTGTAAAATCTAAATGGGGGAGGGCCCCAGTCTTGTGGAACTGTGTCTAATTTGATGGGAATGTGGTCAGAGACTACTCTAGCTTTCCCAGAGCAGAAGGCATGTGGAAATTTGCCTGACCAATTTGTAGAGATAAGAAAACGATCAAGTTTGACCATAGTTGGGTGTATTTGAAAGTTTGACCAAGTATAAGACTAATTATTGGGAGAGAGATCCATCAAAAATTTGCAGTCAATAAATTCATTGAAGTTTCTCATGTATGTAGTGATTCTGGGCTTGGTAGAGTGTTCGTGGGAGTATCTAATAATATTTAAATCACCTCCTATAACCCAATTGTTATTGACCACATTACTAAGATTGTGTAATTCCTCTATAAAATCTAACTTGAGATTAACTTCACAGGGTCCATATACCCCTGTGAGCCACCATTCAAATCCATCTTCACAGTTTTTGAGATGTAAGGAGAGACTGAAGGTTGCAGACAACTGATCTTTTAGTTCAAAAATCTTGTCATCCTAATCAATTAAAATGCCTCCTGAAACTCCAATAGAAGGTAAATGTGACCAAGAGTTAATTTTCCTGCCTCCAAGGGATCTTAGAGAACCTTGAGAAAAGGATTCCTTTTTAATTTCACTTATGATAATTAAGTCACATTTGTTGGATCTAATTAAATGACGCGTCACTCTTAATTTGCCACTAGTCCCTAAGTCTCTTACATTCCAAGCTGCTATAATCATTAAGAGTTGAGGGATAAACGAGAAGAAATTATCTTCTCACTAGTGCTATTGTTAACATCCAAATTAATTGCTATTTTGTCCTGGTCCTTCCTGACCTGGTTGAAAAATCGTTTAGCATGTGCCATGGAACTAAGACAAATGCCAATTTTATCACAAAAAGATTGAAAATGTTTGTAAGAATCCCAGAGCAGAGGATCCTCTTCTAATGTGTCTTCATTGGCATTGTTTATTGAACCATCAATGGAATCAGTATTAGAGAAAACATTATTGCCTGAATAACTGAGATTATTGGAACCATAACCAAAAGGAGAATTTAACTAGATATTACCTGGAGCATGCACAGGAGTGGCTGGGTGGGAGGATGGGGTCTCAGACGGTAGATTGTCCAGGTCATCCTTCTCCAGACAATCATAGATCGCCATTACTTTCTTGAACTTGGCCATGGAGATGTTCCTGGCCTTGATCTTGGCCTCCACAAACTTAGAAGTATTCAGTGCTGCACGAGGCTCTATCCCCTGGGTATTTGCAGTTGGGTTGGTTTCAGAGGAAAGGGAGGGAGATGCATTGTAAAATCCTCCAGAGGATGAGGGGGTAGGTAGGAGACCAGCAGTGTTTGCAGATGGGGTGTAATGTGGAGATAGAGTAGAAGATCTGGTCTATACATTCTTATCACTCCTAGGTACTTTCCCACTCTTAGCACCTCTCCATCCCTTATTGTTTTTGAATGGCTTCCTAGTGGGGTTGAGGCCTCTAGGATCTGGAGCCGGGGCTGATTGTTTGGGCCAAGCAAGAGCAGATTGCAAATTGGATAAGGGAGGAGCACAGATATCCCAACTGCACCTATACTTAATAAGATAAACAATTTTGCCAAAAGCAAAGAATCTGGAATCAGGCATTTCTTTGTCCTTATGGATCTTAATTCTAATTCTTGCAAAACCTTGATGTTTGACCCGATCAATGGAAAGGTCAACTTCTAGAAGGTCGGCGAACTCAGAAACTATAAGGTGGAAGACCTCCACATTCCAAAGATGATGGGGGGTTCCTTCTAATCTGATCCAAACCCTTTCCTCTCAAAGGGTGAATACTGCGTTGAAATTGAGGGTCCAATGTATGAAGGAAGCAGAAAGAGATTGAAGAGAAGATCCATACAGGCTAAGAGTCTTATTTTTGGCCTTTGGAGAGTGGAACTTCAGGAGCAACTTACTTGGAGAAAAATCCTTGACTTCTACCCCAGGGGGAGATGGCCAGTTGCTGGATATGTGGTGTTCTAGGATTTCTTTGATAAGTTGCGTAGAATGTGCAATCACAATGGCACAACAAGAAAGAGAAAGTAGTAGGTCGCATGTTGTTTCAGAAGGTGGAATGATAGTGGGGTTATGTGGAGTAAGACCCATCATGGTAGGATCAGAGGGAGGGATAGATTCCTGTGCCTGAAAAAATTTGCAAACCACCACTGAGTGTGAAGGAGAA
Organism: Posidonia australis; assembly: GCA_024699735.1. Lineage (NCBI taxonomy): Eukaryota > Viridiplantae > Streptophyta > Magnoliopsida > Alismatales > Posidoniaceae > Posidonia > Posidonia australis. The sequence continues at coordinate 14,322 of JAMKQA010024136.1, forward strand.
TTGCATTTGAAACAAAAACCAGAATATTTACAAGTTTTTTGAGAGTGATCACGAAACCCACAGCTAAAGCAGCGACCAGTTGTGCGACAAAAGCTTACCAGTGGCGTGCTGCTCCTCCTTCTTTTCACCACCTTCCACCCTTCCTTTTCAGAGTCCACAGACCAGGTAGAGAGTGCTTCTTCGCTCCAAAAGTTTGCAGAGGAAATAGAGGGTGGAAGAGGAGAAGCTAAAGCGGCAAAGCGCTAGCCGAGAGGAAAAGGTGGAGGAGAAGAATCGATTTTGTCAGAGCAAATCTCTTTATCAGAGATGGATGTCAGATGATACTTAATGTCATTAATTTTGTGGCGGGGAGAAGTAATATAAATTGTTTCTTTGCACGAAACTGCCTGGCATTTAATATTGGACAAGACAGGGCGGCGATACAAATCATCCATGTCAGAGAAGTCCTCGTCAGCACAGAGTTGCTTGTATTGCCCCGCCGAAACACTAATAAATGGATTAGGGACTAATTGCGTCAGGTCAAGGCACGACTGGGAATTAGAGTTATATAAGTTCTGACCATGATTATAATTAGGGTAAATATTTTTATAATCCCAATTAAGAAACGACGATTGGTAAAGAGAGAAATCCTACACAAAGCTCGAGGCAATCTCTGAGGAGATAGTCGAGGTGTGAGAACCTCGAGAAGTCCGCTGACCCATCGTATCCCTCGAACAGACGAAGGGTCTGTTATTCTGACAACCTCCCACCGGAGGAAAATTTCCTGTCGACGCATCGAAGACTACCATAGGGTCGGAAGGAGATGAAAAAATCTCTAATAGACTACTATTTATTGCCGATGCATCTAAGTGTGAGGGGCTATCCTCAAATAGACTACTATTTACTTGTTCACTGAAGTGCAAAGCGGACTCTAGAACCTTTGTCGGTGAAACGGCGTTAGGGCCAGAACATGGAGCATCGTAAAAAGATACAGAAAAATGAAGGTTCGTCCAGCATACAGAGAGTATTTTCAGATCTATACATAAATGACAACAAACCAGAGAATTTAACCAGCTAAAAGATAACTCCTTGATGTAATTAAAACAGTCCACAATTATATCAGTATTATACGTAGAGGGGAGATGGCACAAAGAACTATTGAAAGAAATAACATTCAAAGTACCAGATTTAAGACAGAAGACCATAGATCGCCCAAGAAAGGGCGGAGCCCTCCATGGAAGTCGAGATTTGGATCTTGGCGGCTGCGCTTGAGGGCGATCTGCCAGGGAGACAGACCTACACCCCGGAGAAGAGAAGGGGGAAGAGAGTTTCTTCCCGGAACCACTTACCTACGTGGAAGGAAGGACAGTCTGGGGGGATCCAGACCTTGCCGATCGACGATGTTTCCTCCGGATCGGCTCGACAAGAGGTTCATCGTCCTCCAGGAGCCGCCCCTTAAAGGCACTCTAGTCGAAGGCAGTGGCTTGTCGAAGGAGCACGCGAGGGCGGAGACGATGTCGTCGAGATGGGTTTTCTTTTTGAGGAGGGTCGCGACACCGAACCATATTTCTTTTATCAGTCAATTACTATGGGCAGTCGCATTTTTGGAGTACCGAAAATCTAGTACTCATCAAAATTTCCTCTTACATCAGAGGCCAACTTTTTCCTAACCAATGCAAGTTCCTTGACGGTGACGTGTACAGTTTTCCAGTAGTTCTACTGCTGTCATAGTTGATGTTTTCGTCTTTGTACTGGAAAAAAAGAAGGAGAGGTGTAACTTAGTAGTCCTTGCATTCCTATGATAAATGCTGCTTAGGTCTTTCTACAATAAAATACAATCGTATTCTTTGGATAGGGTACAAGATCAACCTTTCATCAACTGGGGTGTTTAATACATTCAATACTTTTCTGAGGGAGAAAGCTCCAAGCTCTTTGAAAGGGGAAGTTTCATTTTCTCGTGTATAATACTTTCGTGCAGATCATTAAAATTCTTACGTTCCTGGTGAGCACTGGGTATTTGAAGGGTCTTTATTTTATTTAAAGAGAAAGGTGGGAAATGTAAATGCACTACTTAATTTTCTTATCATCATCATTTCAAAAAAAAAAAAAATAGACATTTGTCGTCAAATTAGAAGTATGTTGAAAAGGAACCACAAAAATCTGAAGGGAATTGATGGCCTAGCAAAATTTCTATCGAAGGTGTAGATCATTGTCACCTACAATTGATTGTGGTAATTTAAAATGGGAATGTAGTCGGAGATCTCTGTTTCACTCAATTAAAACTTCTCCAATGCTCACAGCATGGTGATGACTTGCATTTGTAATTAGGATCTGTTAATTTTTCTGCAACATCCTGGCTTTTCACGTGCATGAGTGAGTACCAAATACTTTATTTATTCGGAATTGATTATATCGTTAACATTGTATTTGATGTGTTATGTTTTTTTTTTTGATATCGATATGCATATATTTTCTCCTTGTGGTCCGTGAGATTCGAATCTGGAAGGGAAGTAGAAGTTCCACTCCTCTTGGTCAACTACACCATGGTATTTGATGTGTTATGTTAAGAGCGTGCTTTAGGTCTTCATACTTGGCAATAGCTTCGAGGTGATTGCAGATCTTTCGAATGGTAGTTCGGTTGGTTGGACGGCTTCATGTTAATCTTCTCAGATTTGGTCCTCGCCTCCCTTCCAACACGGGGAATGCTCTGGATTTCCTAGGTATAAAATATGGTTTGTCCAAAAAAATGGTGTGCGTATAATTTGGACTTGATACATAAAGTGGAAATTTGCCTCTAGAAGCAATCTGGTAATATAGTTTGCTGTTTTATTGTAACATTTACTCAACTAGAAATCTGTGAAAATCGGAATCTTATTTTTTGTTGGGTGTCGTGGATGAGTTTGATAAATAAGATAGATATCAAATAAGAATACGACTGTCAATGGGACACCTTTGTGTACTTTTTGCCAAGTCAGTATTGAGCATAATAATCATCTATTCCTGAATTGCTCTTTTGTCAGGAAAGTGTGGGATTTTTTCCTCTCCTCACCATTATTTCCTGGACATTTAGATGTGACAGAACTATTCATTACTTTGCCAAATCTTAAATTTTACTTGCCATATGTTGGGTGGATTATGTTGCTTCAAGCCATCCTCTGGATGATTTGGAAAGAAAGAAACCATAGGATTTTTAGGAATACTTGTTCATCTGCAACTGATGTTATTTCTGAAATTATGTTTCTTATGAACATTTGGTTAGACAATCTTTTGGCAGGATTCAAAAAGGATGAGGTGAGGTCTTTTATGACAGCCATCTCCACCCAACAGGCTGCTCCATGCCTCTCTTTTCCTTCTTCCTCTAGACTGCCTCCAGGTGACCCTGTTGCTTCTTCGTCCCCTGTTGACCCTGGAAGAGGCAGTGTGACACCTGAGGGCCTCTGAGCCTTTCTTTAGTGCAGTTCCTTGCTGTTGGTGTAATTTTGGAACTTATATTTTTTTTGGGCAGATGCCTTCAATTTTGTAATATTGCATACATTGCTATGTTTTTCTTGTCGGGCTTTAAGCCGATGAAATACATATTAAACTTTTAACAAAAAAAAAAAAATACGACTGTCAATGGGTCGAGTTGAAGGTTAATTCACTATTCAATCCGTTCCTTCCTGATAGGTTACGAGTCAAGTAATAATCCATTTTTTCTAATCCTGACCCAATCTATTTGGAGAAAATAGGTTAGATTGAGTTAATAGGTTAAAACAGATCAATTGTTCATCTAAAAAATAAAAAAAAATATATACTTAAAAATTTTATACAAACTTACATCTTCTTCACCTAAAAATACTTCATAATACTCTACAAACTTATTTATCTAATGAATTCAAGAATTTCTAAACTTTTAAACAATAATAGATCAACATCTAATCAATTAAGATACGAAATACATAACATTGTTTAAGACTTTTAGTCTTTTCGATCTATGACCATGTTATCGGGTTCTTCCATTTCATTCATTGCAATCGTATTCACCTTGAAGGTGTCGTAGACAGTATCAAAGTATAGATCATCAAAGAGAAACCAACTACAATCAGAAGGTATTGATACAAGAAGAGTAGCAACAACAAGAGGAGGAAGAGCAAAAGCAGAGACAGACGAAGAAGTTGTTGAATTAGACGAGGAAGAGAACCAATAATTCTTATGAGGGCTGATGTTACACTTGAGTCCAAAATCAAAATTTTCAAGAACACCACAATGGAGTAGCCTAGGGCAAATACATAGCTTATCGAAAGCTGCCCATCCACTGGAAGGGTAGTTGTCGTTGTTGGTGGCAAAGAGAAGGTCAACGAGGATGGAAAGGGTGGAATCGGAGCACTTGGCCTTGCAATAGACATGGCGGATCAAGGTAGAGAAGTAGGCGGACACACACGTGAGGTGCACCTAGTCCCTCGAGTCGCACTCGAGCTTGACGAAGATGTTGAGGGCGATGTTGTTGGATAGCATCGAGAACAGCGAGGAGAGAAAAGAGGAAGAGGAGGAGGTTGTTGCAGCGATTGGGTTAGAGAGTTGTATTTAAGTTTTTAAACTTTTAGTTTTTCTTTAGATGTAGAATAAGAAAAGTAGGAATAAATAGAAAGTAGTATTAATATTCTAATAGTATTGTCATTCAGTTTGGAAATGATTTTCTTTTAAAAGTGAATAAGTGTGTATAAAGAGATATTATGGTATGGATAAAAAGTGAAATAAATATCAGAATAAGTGTTAGAATAAGTGGAAAATATATATATCAATAATATTCAACTTGATTATTAAGATATATATCTAATTTAAAGTATGTGTATATTATATTATAAATGTATTAATTTAAAAAAAATAAATAAATACACCATATATATACATGTATAAGAATAATTTAGTGGAATAATTTTATTCCACCATTCCCGAAGAATAGCTATTCTGCAATAAATAAATCAAAATAGAAATTATTGTTCCTAGTTTATTCCAATTTTTACACAACTAAACAGAATGATAATTCCAATTCTAAGTTTATTCTAGGACTTATTCTGGATTCAAACAGGAGCTTAGTCTTTTATTTTAGGTTAGATTTAATTTGTTATATATTTAGGATTAGAATTAGTTAAAACTACTAAAATACCTAATGGATTAACAAATGAGATAACAAGTTTCACCCATGATTTGAGTCTTTAAAATTTTAGATTAGAGAATTAGACCCTAACGGATTCAAATTCTTAACCCAAATCTTAAATTCTTCACTCATCGACAATCCTAAATATAGCCACTGACAGAATATTCTTAGCCCAAGTTCTAATGGACCGTAGCCCGGCCCACTTGCAAGTGATTATTCTCGTGATAAATAAGATACAACTCTAATCATACTAAATGAGTACGTCTACATTTCTAGGTGGGCATTCGTAAATGGCAGAAACAAAATTAGTATACCTACAACAGAAATAAAACAAATACAGCTTTCAACAAACTAAACACCAGTTACTAACAATAAATATGCCAAGAAGGGAGACTTCTTCCACCAAACAGGAGGGCTTATAATATCATTTCTATGCAATGTATAAATCTTTAAAAGTGTATCTTCACCGTAAAAATGAAAAGTCACTGATGCTTGTCTCGAGTTACAACGTATGTTACAAGAATTTCTAACCAGTAACCACAATGAGTTTTATAGTTTCGTCGATGAATTCACAAAGTACATGGTCTGCCTATGTACAATTACTATAATACACCAAGCAACATAGAAGATCTATACAACATATCCTTGAAATTAAAAACATAATTTTCACAACACTTCTTTATACTCATAATTTTTGTGTCTATACCCCTGATTAAAAATAAAAATTATGAGTAATACCAAGTTTGTGAGAACATACATGTAGAGTAGATATACGTGTTTGCACAGGAATGTATGTAAAAGAAATTCTAAAAAAAAAAAAACCAAGTTGGCTCCATTTCCACCAACCATAGCCAACGACCAAGTCAAGCTCCAAAAACTAAAAAAAGGAAAGAGAAAATAAAAAGTTCACCACCAACACCGGCGGCGATCGTCGGAGAATCTATCTAAGACACGGGCAGCCCAAGAAACTCGATTGCAGACTTACCCATAATCGTAGCGAACTCCGAGAAGCTAATGACACCGTCCCCGTCGGTGTCGGCCTCCCTCATCATGTCCGTCAACTCCTGGAAGGTCAACGGGTGGCCCATCTTGGCCATCGACCTCGCCAGCTCCGGTGCGGTGATGAACCCGTTCCCGTCCCTGTCGAACGACCGGAACACCTCCATGAGCTGCTCCTGGTCGACCAACGCCTGCTCGGTCATGACGGGGGCGATGGCGCCGACGAGCTCGTCGAACTCGACGGAGCCGTTGTGGTTGGAGTCCATGTTGGAGAGGAGGGTGTGGAACTGGTCCCCCGTGGGCTTGAGGCCGAGGGAGCGGAGGAGGGCGGCGAGCTCCAGCTGGGTGAGGCTCCCGTCGGAGTCCATGTCGAAGCGGGAGAAGATCTCCCGGAGTTGCTTGAGGTGGTCGCTTTGGAGGAGTATGCTGCTTTTCATCCTTGCATGGGAAGAAGAAGAACAAGGACAAGAAAGGGAAGAAAGCACTGGTCTCTTCTTCTTTTTATTCCTCTTATTGTTGTTGTTGTTGGTCTTGTTCTTTGACTCTGTTGTTTTGTTGCCGTGTTTGTTTGGAGTGGTGGTGGTTCATGGGGTTTGAGGAATTCTTTGAAGGTGTATGTTGTTGAAGAGAGGGTGTAGTATGGGAAGGCCTCAAGGCCACAACTGGAAAACCGCGTGGTGTGGGAGGTGGGAGGATGGGGATGGTACAGATAATTTTGTTAAAGCCTATGTATGGTATGTAGGTGGATAAAAGATGGGTTCCTTTTTTTTCTTTTTCTTTTTCTTTTTGCTTGTGGGTCCCTTTGCCTTTGCTTGTATTTGAGAAAAACCTATGAATTTTGACTATGGTGAGTTTGCTTGAATAGTGATAGTATATACATTTTCTAGTTGTATGTATGGATGGAGATTTGTAGGTATTAGTTGAATAGATGATGGTATGGATGCGGAGAGATGTATGGCTGTTCTAGATCCTTGAAGATGATTAAGAAGCCAAATAAGAAAAGATAGACTAATTAATTTATGACATTACATGATAATATGACACGAATATGATACATTATAAACATGTTTGGGTTTATTCTTATAGTGACTCGTGTATGTTTACCTACTAGACGTGTAATTATCTACAAAATGTGTAAACATGCACAAAACGTGTAAATGTTATAACATGACGTGTATTAAATGTGTAATTATATAAGAAACGTATATTCGTGTCAATTGAATCATTGTCATGTCAAAAAGCGGCACTGTAAATCTAAATATGTATACACGACAATAAGCAATTTGTGTTTGAGTTTAGATTAGGTACACAACAATTAAACATGACATGTTTGGGCTTGACATATCTATATAGTATATACATTTATACATGACATAATAGATACATAACACAATCCGATTGACATACCTAAGAAAATAAAATAAGGATGGTATCATCCTTTTGTCATACTTGATGCAGTAGATGTCATATTGGTCATGCATATAATGTTTAAAAATCTTGGGGGTCTTGCAAAATTACATCAAAATGAGGACGTTTATGTAAAATAACCTAAGCGAAATAGCAATGAAATTTTAAAAATTAGAAAATTATAGTTTTGAAGACATAGATGATCTGGGGAAATCTTTTCCACTGGTGTCTCTCAGTCGTTACACAGTCAAGATGCAAGAGTAAGAGACAGGTCGGTGCAAGGAAATTCATAACGAAGAGGAAAAACAGCTGCTTGAATCTTGATTGTCATAGAAGTTTGAAAGCATCATGAGCATCAGTGCGTGTCCAAGACCAACAGAGCTACCTTAGGTGAAGGAAACCGAATTTTCTTTAATGATAGATAAATTGTGGGACTCATCCGTACAATGCTCAAACCAAGATTCAAACTCTAGATGAAGGTCGTAATAAACTCCATCACACCGCCTCTATTGGAGTCGGCTTAGGAGGAGGAAACCGTGGGATTTAGAATCAGGTATTGGCACCTCTGAGGTAGATCTATGATCATGTGGATTGCAAGCTATCTTACTGTATAATGTTCTTCTTCTACTTGCTTAAAATAATCGGTCAATGATCTGCATATAAGAACAACAATATACTACATAACATGGGAGCACGTTCTCCCACGTTTGAAGCTCTTGATTGATCTATTGTTACTTGATGCACAAAACCAAGTCATAAGAATCAAAGAGCACAATGGTGCCAAAAGATTAGAGTTTACCAAAGAAATTGTCATATTTTTCTACACCTTATGCTATCATTACATTTCGCTATAGCTGGTTTCCATCATGTCACAAGCAAGCAAAATGTGGGGATTGCTTCTCTAGAATATTACAAGCAATATAAACTGCTCAAAAGTCAATGTTCTTCAACGTGACGCCAAGACATTTAAATACAGTGCCAAAACAGAAATTAAACATGGAGCAGGAAGGAAATCAACTGGAATGACAAAGAAACGATGACATGAAAGTGAAATCAGTAGCAGTGTCACCGATAAAATGGTAGACAAATTAAAAGAACTGGTTTTATGGAAGTGCACTTCATCTAGGACCACTTCTTCCATCTGCAAGATGGAAAATACAAGGCTAAGTCAAGTCAAGACCCTGTATCAAATGTCTCACTCTCCCTGGAAAGACGAGAAGATGCACGCCTGTATGTGCCCATGAGTCAAAAGGTGCAATATATCCATGTCTGCCTCCACCGCACTAGCGGAACCACCATTTCTGGACTGCCAACAATGGAGTCTTCAAGAACGGTGCATACTGGTGGATATACGGAGTCACGGCCCGACTGATCTTTATCCATACGCTTTGATGATAACCAGCAGTTGCAGGAGCATGATACATGAGTTTCAAAAGCTGCCATCAAATGGAAATAGGAAATAGTGAACATCATTTAGATGATGCAACTATGATATGCATGAGCAAATGTAGCTCTCTATGGTGACCAAAGTAACCATTTATCCACTGTTACCAAGTTATAACAACACTGTAATAGATAGGACCATTTATTAGCTGCTACCAACTAAGTTATAAGAACATTAATAATTAGGAACACGCAGCCCTCACCCCCCTAAATGTTGAAATGTACTGCTCCAGTCTGAACAGTAAAATCTACAATCTTACACTCTTCGAATCAGCTATTGAATGTAGTTTGTGTCAGCAGTTTCACATGCAAATATAGGCCTAGAAAATGGTTAATGATATTTCCTACATGCAAATGTGATAATTCTGCTTTTCAGGGATGATTCATAATTATTTCAGGTAAATAGAGAGTGCTACAATCTGAGTAAACAAATATAGGAAAAGCAGATGTCTGTGACATACATGCCAGTACATGAAGGTCTGTATTATGTTGCGCTGCCACCTACATCACGAAAGTCAATGCTGAGTAACACATGCAAGTTTAAAGAAAACCCAAAGAAAATTGAGAACAATGAGACAATGAACAGCTTACGAGAAGATTGACAAGATCAAAAGGAAGCCCAGTGCAACTTCTGCATTTGAACTCAAGATGCTGAGTGTAGTTGCATTTGCCTCCACCCATACACATGTTTCCTCCAAGTATCTCCTGTTGACCAGTTAGCTTTCCAAGTTTATTTGCAAAGCTGAAAACTAAAGTTATACAAAAAGAAAAGGAGAGACAGAGTGCACCAGAGAGCTTTATTTTATTGTATTTTATTTATTTATTTATTTTTTTGAAAATGCATGTAGGTTGATGTCTATGGGGTTCAAACTCCCGACCAATTGTGTATGATCTTAAACTTAAAAGAACCTTTGACCAACTTGATCATGAAGCTTTGAAGTTGTACCATTATGTGAGGTAAAGCTCATCAGGTACTGATCGATCAAATGTCATCATGACATTACCAGACAGCCTTTTTTCAGGTTCAAAAATTGCCCAAACCAAACAGTTGACCAGACCCAACTTCCCAAGAATGAAAATCATCTCAACTACGGACGGATACTCAATAATTTGCAATTCAAGATGGATGCCTCGGTATTACAGCAATTAGTCAGTATTTGACCATGTAATGTCTTACATAAGTGCTCCTTTTCTTATCCCAACACAAATACTCACCAAATGATAAGAAAACATCGTATCAAACAGCTCTCTCACCTGTCCATCCCACCAGAAAAGGAGCAAATTAACATGAAATTCTCGGTTCCCACTAACAAAAACCAATAGGGATTATCCTCTGTTATAGACATGTAGTTAATTCTTAATAATTATAATAATAAGGAGAAAGATGAAACATCATTAGATAGTACGACCGAAAATCAATTCACTATTTCTTCCAGTATATACATGAAAATAAACAAAGTTGTTATATATGATTGATGGCTCCATGGAAGAATTCAATGAGAATATCGATTCAGTGTTCACCACTTCTTCCAATAATTTTCTCATCTGAATTTTTTTATCTGCAGGAAAGGTCTCAAAGAAAAATTCTTACTTTCATTATCTGGCCCTATTATTATTACATGAAGAAGAATAGGACATCAGTGTCTGTCTAAATTTCACTATATGCGTGCAGTGAATAAACTACAAAAATTGTGTTACTACAAAACAAAATATTTCCATAATTAGCAAAGCTTCAAGACACTTGAGTTGACTACCATTAGATGACAGATAATTGAGCAACACATGAATTTGAATATTTTGTTTTCTTTATATGTAGCAGAAAAATTATGCATTCTAGAATGAGGTTGTACACCTCTTTGAAGCAAAATGAAGGGCAAAAATAGCAATATACATTTATTTGACAGCAAACATATGATGGCAAAGATAACATTCTAGCTACTCACTAAAGTATAATCTTTAAACAGTGTGGTTGATATCAAGCAGCTGATCTAAAGAAAATCTCACTTGTCTACCTGTACAAAGGAGAATGGCTGAAATTTCTCTTCAGGAACTTGGCATCATGTTGAAGGGCCCGGCAAAGCAAAGGCAGCATAGCAACTGCAGTAAAAATCAGGATAAATTATAGGTACAGAATGTTGGAGAGCTAGTTGCAAATATTTTCTTTAGAAAAATGGCAGCACTAATGCTAAAGGAAGATGTACTCACACTTGAAGCTCACTTGGAAGGGGACAAACACGAGGCAGTACACAAAGTACATGAAATCCTTGGTTGCAATAACAGATTGAAGCCATACTTGAATGGCAGGCAGACTCCATGCCCTGGGTTTCTGAAAAACAATAAAAGAAGAAACCATGTTTAGATTTTGCATAAACTAACACACACCTGAACAGTTCTGGACAGAAATGCCAACAGCCAATACCCCATAAAGAATGTACAGTGAATACAAAGAAGAGCATGCTGTCCCAAGAAAAGACAGCCGACAGGCCTTGTTTGCAAGATTCCTAGGAACAATTGGAAGGATACCAAGTAAAGCCACAATTAATACCTGCAAAAAAGCACCATGAGTGTTGCACAGAAATTAAACTAACTTAAACTGACATGCAGGCGAGCAGCATCATGAAAGAGAGTCATGCAGAATGTATATCTTCAGCTAGTTGAGTGATTTAAATTTGGGGGTTTCCACATCTGTATGCTTACAAACATATGTGTTTACATGTTTCTCCCATAAACAAAACAATTATATATAATATACCTGTAAACTCCCTGCTAACATATATAACATATAAACATTGAGCGAACTACTGGTTTTGGTTGGGTACTTGTCAGGGTATTATTATGTAGTAAGAAATTAATAACATATATACTTTGCAAGGCCATATGAAAGCATGAGGAGGTTCCCACTAAGGTTGTAGTCTTGAATGTCAAATTAGTGACCTCTCTCTTTTGGAGCCATTCAATTGAGAAGCAGTGGTTCATCAAAGGTAAAGTTCAAAAACTCCACAAGGCCTTTTTTCAAAAATAAAAAAACACTCCCCAAGGGCTTGACTAATTTGTTAGCAGGTTGCATTTTGTTTAATGCACTTCTGCCATGTCTACGTCAGGATAAGAGCTTCATCTGGACTTTACAGATTTGAATGGGTCATGGCAAGGCTTTAATTTACTGGGCAAGAGAGCCTCAAGCAGGATGAAGGCAAGCCAGATTTTTATACTTTTGCATTCAGGCTGCTGGAGCCTCTGGAAAATGAGGAATAGGATGGTGTTCAATGATGAGTCAGTGTACATTTTGATTCTTGTTGCCACATGTTGGAGTCTACTGGATTATTGGGAAAGGGTCTATCATCACTGCAAGATGTTGAGGATTGGAGACATCTTCTGTAACTTTTTTGTTCTGTTGAATATAGACATCCAAATCAAAAGTCAAAATCAATTGACTATGAATGAAGAGATCTATCTATACATAACTACAAGTTTAACACTCATTTTTTCTAATGTAGGATTATTCTAACAATTCTCCTCGCTTGTAGACTCTTTTATGTCTACAACTCTCTTTTTTGATATGAACGAATGTGTGTGGACTTAGACCCGTTTAAGCCTCTCTAACTATGATACTATGTTGAAATATGAGTATTCAACTTAAAACCAATGGACTATAAATGGAGGGATCCATCTATATATAACTACAATTTTAATCCTTACTTTTTCCAACGTAGGACTATTCTAAAATATTCCTTTTCTTCACTCTTTAATGTCCTTGTCAAAGTTTGTATATATGGACTTTTCATATATAAATGGTAAACACTACCATTTCCCAAAAAAATATGATATGCATTACATTAGAAGTAATCATAATGAAAAGAAATAATTGTTGTACCCATGCATTGACAGCGAATTGAATTGTTTGACGATTAAGCCGAACAGGATTTGTGTTTCCACCTGCTGATGCAGTTCTTGCTTCAGTTGCTGCACCTCAAAATCGTGTTAGGTAAAACAATACATATGTGCAATTAAAGAGATAATATGGAATAAAGTTCTACCCCACCTGAGTTGCGAGGCCTTGTCTGTTCAGATGCAGTTGATGGTTCAGCTCTAGCTGATGCTCTTGAAGGTTGAGAAGTGCTTGTTGAAGACATCGCCTCAACAACAATATCAGGATCCTAAACAAAGAAAAGAGGTAATTAGAAGAGAGCAAGGTAAACAAATGGAATAATTTAAATCCATGATATTGAAAATATATATAGAAAAATTATACATTCCATTGATTCTCGTTTCTTATGATCATTCATGCTCACAAGATATGACCATAAGTTTCATGTCAATTGTCTACTTACCACAACCATTTACCCTGGCATGACAAACTAAAACCCAAAAAGGTTTAGCTTAATAATGACCAAGATGCATCTACTTAGTATGAAGAGAAAGTTGAACTTCTCAATATTGTATATAATGTAGAGTAGCGGTACCATTGAAGAAGAAAACATTTCAGCTTGAATCTATGACAGCATGAGGATTTGAAAATTACTTGCATTGTAGACAAAGTCAGAAAAGTATCACTACAGAAAACATTGCGCTTTTGTTGCTGGGATTTTAAAATCCTTCTTAACATATAGAGTTTATACATCTTGAGAAATTTGAAAAATCCTGTCAAAATAAAGCTCTTACTTTGATAAAACCACAAATTGGAAAGTTGGCTTTATGGAAATAAGTTTGAGGTCTGCCAATACTAGTTTGGTGACTAGAGTTCTCAGTTTGCTTGAAGGTAAGAATTTGGAATCTACTGCTATCAATTGAATAGAGATTCCACAAGTGACCTAGCACAGTAAAGGAGCTCCAGAAGTGGTGTTGCAATCTTTTAGTGCAAAGGAACGGGAAGAGGCTTTTAAGTGGTGTTCCCCCTTACATTCTTAAAGACAATTTCATTGGACGGGGACGACAGAATCTTAAGATTTGAAAAGGAGAGTGAACTAGTTATCCTGTGACTGTATCTGGCTGCAAGAACTTTTAGCTGATTGAGGAGATCAAGAGAATACAAAAACTCTAGGAATGAGTATGAGGACAATCGGGCCTTGAAGATTTGGTGAAAATGGTTATAAGATGCAAGAATTGAGTTCATGCAGTCCTCAGGACCTCAGAAGGTTCTTGATCTTTTGTTGCCATTAAATATGTGGTTATCTCCATGATCTCACCATGCAGTAAAATAACCTCAACCACACTGCATGGCACATCTTCAGCATTTTGTAAGGTGAAGTTACTTACCCAAACCAAAATTTATATACTCAAATCTTAAGTATCTATATACTATTGAAGATACAGATTTTTCTATAGCCAGCTAAGAACAATATGATAATCAGTTTATGCAGCCAACAAACGAGAAGCAGAAATATTCTCTCCGAATCTAATCCATTTTCAAACCCAACCCCAACCACCACCACAACAAACGAGACCACACATCTCCACAAAAATTATTCAACATCAATCCAAAACATCCGAATTACACAAAGAGTGAGAAAAAAAAATCCAAAAAGAAGAAGAAACGTTCCTCGATGGTACCCTAGAAAGAAACCACAAGCAACCGGTTAGTACATCCACACTAAACACAAATCAACAGCTTCTCTATTTCAAATAAACAAACCAGAATCAACAACAGTATATCAAACAACCAAACAATTCCCTCTAACACAGCCCAAAGACTAGAATTTCGCTACTTTACCAACCACGAGCGCCAAAAATCGCTACTTTTCTAGGTCTTCAAGATTACACAGGGGTTTTGGTAATGGTTTCAGGTCTTTGGTGTTGCTGCAGCACTTACAATATACCGCTGGTAGAACTTGCGCTTGTAGTGGTCGACGACGTCGGATCGGGAGGCCATGTGGGGCGGGACGAGAATGTTTGACCAGTAGTCCGCCCACCTCGGGTCTCGCTCGTAGTCGTACGCCGCCGCCGCGATCCTCTTCAGCCTCTGCTGCTCGTCCTCCGCCGCCATCTCGATCAAGGAAACAAAAATATCCGCCTCTCGGAGCTCGCCGCTGCTGTTGTTGGCGAAGACTATTTCTGGACCAACCAAAAAAATTGGAACGGCAAGGAGGAGAACTATGGTACCGTCACTCTCAGTGAATATAAACGACAAGTGACTCATTTCTTGACTTTTCGAAGAATAAGTTCATTTCTGATTTGATCGGTTTATTCTCTTTCTATTTTTTGTCTGCGTAATTAACAAGATAATTCCGATCAAAATTGGAATTGAGGATCACTTATTTTCTGTTAATAATAAAAGTCTATTTTTTTTTTCTTTCGTTCTCATTTTACCTTTGTATAAAATACTTCCTTCTCATCTACCATTTTCAAAAAAAAAAAAAACTCCTCTTTCTCAAGAAACATCACAAACCTTACTTTGTCTTCCTTTTCTCTTTCGTGACCTTAAGTCTTGTTATGTCAATTACCTTACCGCTAACAAGTCCTCTCACGTCGATCTTAAATTCATTTCTTGTCGTCATCTCACGGTCTCTCTCTTAATCATTGAAGTAGGTGGTTTTCCTTTTTTTTTTAATAGATTTTTGACTTTTTGTGGTTTCTACCACTAGAGATGAACTTAAATATTACATTTTTATTTTTGATCTCATCTTTTTTATTTTTTTGCTAGTCATATTAGTGAATCTTTACTTGGAGATAAATCTCCAATAAATATCAACAACAATTCTAGACATTATTTTATTTGTAATGAGATGTGATTATTAGAACAAGAGTTCCAATACATAATTGTAATGACATGATTCAAGTATTATAAGACATGATTTATAAACTAGGAGACATGTTTTCAGAAGGATTGAAACATGATTTAATATTAAATGAGATGTGATTTTAATATAATAAGATATGATTTCTTGTGTAATGAGAGACATGATTTAGATATAATGAGACATGATTTGTAAGCTTGGAGATAAATTTTTAGAAGTCTTGAGACATGATTTAATGTTAAATGAGACATAGTTTTAATATAATAAGATATAAGGCATGATTCAAGTATGATGAAACATAATTTGTGAGTTGGAAGACATGTTTTCAAAAGACTTGAAACATGATCAGACATGATTTGTTAGCTGTGAAACATATTTTCAAAAGCATTGATACGTAATTCTTTAAATGTAAAGATAGCATGTTTTAATGTGTATGAGAAATGATTCTTGAGATGTAAGACATGATTTGTGAGCTGAGAGATATGTTTTCAAAAGACTTGAAACATGATCTAATGTTGAATGAAATATGATTTTAAAATAAGAAGATATGATTTTAGGTATGATAAGACATGTTTCAGAAAGATTGAGACATGATTCTTCAACTATAAAGATAACATGTTTTAATATGTATGAGAAATGATTCTTGAGATGTAAGACATGATTTGTGAGTTGAGAGACATGATTCTTCAATTCTCCTGAGACATGATTCTATCACACTTAGTGAGTCATGATTCTTTTTAAAATGAAACATTATTTATCAACTATAAAAATATCATATTTTAATATTGTATTGAGACTTCATTCTTGGATTGTGTAACAAGTTTGATATTATTTTATCACTTATTTCTATATATATCTTTTTTGTAGGGTTATCAATATGGATACTTCTCAAATACCTTTAATATGTTATTATGATGGATACTTTGAGTTGAGCAAAAGAGATATATCTTTTTAATGTAATGGTTGTAAATCATTTTTGTTTGTGGATCGAAATCTAAAATATGATGAGTTCAAACGTATAATATATGAAAATATTATTCAAATATTTATTAAAGAATATCTAATTGAATTACACTACAAAGTAAGACTGCCTATCTAAGACTTTTACATTAATAGATCGAATAATGATGATGTGAATCGAATGCAAAGTCTCTCTCTGGATATATATGCAACATTAGAGCTCTTTATCACTAAAGTAGAAGGAGAAAAATCTTTTGTAATTTACGTTTTGTCTAGTAGGTATGATCATATTTACTTTGAATTTACAAATCATTTTCAGTTAATTTATGTCATTGAAAACTAACTTTTTGTCAATGTCTTTAATATAGAACTAAGTTAACTCAAGAGAAGACGAAATCATTCAAGAGACATAACTTTTAATGATAACTTGTAAAGGTAAAGCTGTGGATTATGAAAATCAAATGTCAAATGATGACAAGGATGAAGGATGATATTGAGACTAAGAAATACACTGGATTAGATCTTGTTATTAGTAAATATAGAGGAGATGACAATGAAGGTATGTTTGAAGAGGATGAGAATAAAGAATGCAATTTTGATGATGATTGTGACACTGAAATTTTTGAAGAAATCATTATTAATGATAATGATTTCGAATTAACTATTGATCAACCATTTTCTGGTGTAGTTGAATTCAAGCGAATTCTCAAGATATATGCTATAAAAAGACATTTTGTTTACATATCGAAGAAGGATATTCCTTAAAAGTTTCGAACTACTTGCATAATTCCTGATTACTATTGATTTATTAGTGGATGTGTCTCGGAATCAGATTTCGTGTGAAGAAGTTCAATTCAAAACACACTTGTCTTGTTATTGATGAACGTAACCACAAATAATGTACAAATGAATTCATTTGTGATCAAATCTTTGATCATGTTATGGTAAATAAATCTTTTACACTAAAGATGATTTAAGTAGAAATATTGAAGGTTTGGGGAGTTGAGGTGTCCTATGATAAAGCCTACTATACAAAACAAAAGGCTTTAACAAAAATTATTAGTAATTGAGATGAATCTTTTACTCAACTCTCATCATACATGAGAGAATTAAAAAGGAGTGATCGTGATAATGTTACTGTATTGAAGTAGATTAATGGTCACTTTCATCGCTTCTTTTGGGCATTTGATGCATCATTGAGAAGCTTTAAGCAACAATTGAGACCAATAATTAATATGGATAGTACTCATATTATAGGAAAATATCTTGGTTGTTTTATTCGTGCAAGTATAGATGGCGGTAATTATATATTTCCATTAGCTTTTGCGATTGTGAAAATTGAAAATAAACATACACGAACTTGGTTGTTTGAGTAGTTGTCAAAATGTTTATATGATTATATGAACTAGTTAACATTTATATTAGATCGACAGAAAGGATTAATTTATGGTGTGAAGACAATTTTTCCAAATACTTTTCATAACTATTGTGTGTCACCTATTGAACAATCTTCTTACGACCAATAATGACAGGGGTGCTAAGTTAATATTTTTGGCTACAGCCAAAACTTATACATTTTTTTAATTTTGAAAGAAGGATGAACGAGTTAAAGAACAAAATCTTATTGTATTTCAGAAGGTTGAGAGCTTTAGAGCAAAGAAACACTAGGCAATGCATTTTTCTCTGATCGAAGATATAATTTGCATATCAAATTCATCAAAAGGTCTAAACATTATATTAGTAGATATCAGAGATTTGCCTATTATAGCAATGATTGAGGGAAGAAGGAAAAAGATTGCTAATTATTTCTATAAGAAAACGACAGTTGCAAATTATAACGTCCTGCACTTTCCACAATAATTTAAAAAAAAAATTAAATTACAGGAAAATGAAAGCTAAACAGAAAATATCTAACTACTAGGAACCTGTGTGTGTGGCTAAGAGACTCCAATCTATATGTACTACGTTAAACTAACCGCATGTCTGCACCTGTAAACCAAAACCACAAGAAAAACGCATGAGTGACAGAAGTCACCCAGTACGCACCCCGAGAAAACTGCGAAAAACAAAACTATAATTAAATTTTCCTTTAAATTCATTTCGCAAATCATTTTCTCAAAACCTCACAAATTAGGCCTACACTGGCCAAAACCACAATCGGGGCTCTACTAGCCCAAAACCACAAGCAAAGGTCCTTAATGGCCAAAACCACACACAATGAGTCGGGAAGCCTGGCGCTAGGCAACCAAACTCTGGCCACAAGCAGTTCACCGTAGAGCATCCACAGCATTCTACACTGCCACGGTGACGGCCACCTTGTGCAGGAGCGTTCACCATCCCACGATTCTTTCTCTCTGAAGAACCCTCAAAAAGGCAATCCCTCCCTGGGAAGGTTGTCCTGTCTCTCAGGATGCTACCAGCTACGGGGCACGTGTCCCATCAGCACTAGCCACCACAAGGTACGCCTCCTCACAGCGTCATCTACACACTGTGCTCAGGAGGGAGTGTCATACCTCCACACCCAACAACACTCGAGCCTCAGTGCTCACAGCGATAGCAGAAGTATCATACATCCCCGTCATACCAGAAGACACCTCAACCGGTGGACCACAACCTTAGCTTCTAGACGACAGTCAAAGAGTCTCATACCTCCAGAACTTGACGTTCCTCAGCCTCAGGCATATTGACTCCTCGACCTCGACCAGGGTGTTGAGCCTAACCACCCGAGAATGTCTTCACATTCCCTGGTCTCGACGACACAGTCCTACATGTCTCGATCAATACACAGAAAATTAGGAAAAACCACTTTCCAATCTGCCAATTCATCTCTTTGAAATCACTTTCAAATCATTTTCAAAACTTTGAAAAGTCTTCCAAAACCTTAGTAAAACGGCACATCAGGTGTCCCGAAGGATCACCATTGACGGCCCACAATCCCACTCAATGGGACAATACAAACCAATCCGGAAAATCCTCGAAAATCATATTTTATAAACATAATTGGGCCTAGATTCGGCATGCCAAAAACAGGTTCGGTATGTCGAAAACCCCTGGTTCAGTAGACCGATCTGGATCGATCGACCGAATCAGGTCAACAGTCAACACTCATGCCAAAATCGGTATTCCGAAAATGATTCGGTCAATCGAAATCTTTTGATTTGGGCCACCGTCCAAAATTGGGCAACCAAATTTTGACTAGAGGACTTAATCTGACAGAGAAACGGCATATCGAAATGGTTCGTTATGCCGAATTCTGGGAAAAACAGAAAACTACCCAAACCCTACTATTCAAAATCGCTCAAAGTAGGAGCTCTGATCAGACCCTTTAAACAAGCACCAAAAATCTCACATAAAACATCAAATGTTGACCCTCAAGTCTACTCTAAAACTCAACAAACAAAACCAAAATCCATTCACCATGCATCAAGATATAAAATCACAAAGGTATAAGAGTCGAAACGACCTAAAACACAACCGTCGACATAAATGCCCATAAATCCACCATAAATTCTCATAAAATTATAATAAATTCTAAAACATTAAATTTAGCCTAGATTACATGCATCCTAGACATTTCTACCAATCTACATGATTTTTACACATTAAATTGGGGATACGTACCTGAAACGAGCTTCGATGACCCTCCGGCCAACTCTAGCTAACACTGGCAACCCCACACAACCACGGCCACCCGACGATCTCAGGGACGTCGCTACGGAGCTTCCCAGGCCACCACGAGCCACCACAGTGCCTCCGCTTCTCTCCCTCTCTCCGTCGACACGCGAAACAGGGGAAATAGGGGAGGACAGGTGAAAGGAAAAGGGGTGGGGAAGGGAGAAGAGTGAGAAGGAAGGAAGGTGGGGAAGGAGAGGTGCGCGTCCGAGGAGGAGGAGAAAAAGAAAGAAGGAGAAGACGGCGACAAGCGACAGAGGAGTGCGGTGCGGGCGCCTTATAAAGCCTGCGCACGCAGTAGTTGGGAGTGTTCTTACCTGCACGACTCAGCCACCAGCACCCCGCACAAGCACACCGGTCACTCCGCCCAACCACCAACCACAACAAATGGCCCACGAACGTGGGCCCCACACGGACCCACACCCGGGCCCACAAGCACAGTGCCAGCCACGCACAGGAACACGTAGACAGAAGTCAACCCACGAGGCCCAAGCCTAGAAGCAGAAATCCACACAACAGGTCTCAGAACAGTAACAACCGTCTAGGAAATAAAATTCATAATAATGTAAATAATTACAAAATGAATTTTACAGGTGTTACACAAATAAGTTGACTAGCATATTAACGCCTTATGGAGAAAAACTTTTAAATGCTATGAGGGAATAAGGAAGATACCTTATGGTGTACCCATCTTCAATTGATCATTTTCAAGTCCACATAGTTATAAGACCTGAGGAGGTCTATCTTGGCAACAAAGCTTGTTCTTGTAGAAAATTTAATATTATAAGCATTTTATGTGAACATGCAATGACATATATGTTGAAAAAATCTATAAGTATATTTTGATGATAACAAATGACATGTGATTAATTATAAGTAATCACTTAAGAAAATATGAAACACTCAAGTATTAAATATGCAAATCATTTACAAAGGTGTTATATTCATTTATTTATAATCTTGATGTAAATGGACTGATATGAAAAGAAAGAAGGTGTTTGTAGCTTATATGA
>JAMKQA010024137.1:0-36607 GCA_024699735.1 Posidonia australis
CTTAGTTTATAGTTTTGACCCTGATGGATGGGTCCTTGGTATATTCTACTGAAGAGCAGATCAAGTTTTTTCACGGCTGTGTTTATATTGGAGGTTGCTCTCAAGTTTTATATAAAATAATAAAATAGTGCTTTCCTAGAAATTTGTGTACATGATAACGGTAATATGTATTCAATTGGTTTTGACTCAGATTTATGACAAATTAAGCTTGTTCGTAAGTCTTTATGCATACGTAATATCTAGTTTATATGCTGTTTGCACAAAACTTGTTCTATTGCTGACTCATTTGTGAATTGTATACAACTAATCATTCATGTTACATCTTATATTCAGCTGACATTTTATGTTATAGCTTTATTTTGAAACTTTCTTGTTACTTAGTAGGCTCGAGTAAAATATGACCGTTGTTTTTCTTTAGAAAAGTCAGTATATACTCAGCTGATCTACCAGTTTGATGTTGAATGCCTTAGTTTTCTTTGACTCTAAAACATTGGCTTAGTTTATAGTTTTGACCCTGATGGATGGGTCCTTGGTATATTCTACTGAAGAGCAGATCAAGTTTTTTCACGGCTGTGTTTATATTGGAGGTTGCTCTCAAGTTTTATATAAAATAATAAAATAGTGCTTTCCTAGAAATTTGTGTACATGATAACGGTAATATGTATTCAATTGGTTTTGACTCAGATTTATGACAAATTAAGCTTGTTCGTAAGTCTTTATGCATACGTAATATCTAGTTTATATGCTGTTTGCACAAAACTTGTTCTATTGCTGACTCATTTGTGAATTGTATACAACTAATCATTCATGTTACATCTTATATTCAGCTGACATTTTATGTTATAGCTTTATTTTGAAACTTTCTTGTTACTTAGTAGGCTCGAGTAAAATATGACCGTTGTTTTTCTTTAGAAAAGTCAGTATATACTCAGCTGATCTACCAGTTTGATGTTGAATGCCTTAGTTTTCTTTGACTCTAAAACCTTGGCCTAGATATACCAAGCTGTCATTTTTATCAAAATTTTATTGCTCGTCATTAATGAATTTAGATGAAGTCAAGTATCTAATCAAGTGGGGTTGGTGATTGTTGGAGCAGTCAAGACTGGTAATTTTGCCTTTTAACCAGAACAATGTATATCTAAAGATACAAACAATTGAGTATGATATTTACAGCCTATACTACTGTTTTCTCCCTTCAAGACGCGGACTTTCTTATTTGATTGCTCTTCTTCTCCCTGAGATTGTCATTTCATTGGTTCTAAATCTCATTGTTTTCCTCCATACAGGCAACCTTCCTGAAGCCATCAGCTAATACCCTGCAAGTCTCCCTAACAGGGCAGCTGAGGACAAAGGTGGACATCAGCGGGGCTGAGGTCATGGTGGCTCTATGTGAGAGTGGTCTTGTTACAGACTGTACCAAGGGTGAGAACCGCGGCCGCGTTCTCTCCAATGACTATGTTGTCCGGAAGCTTGAGAAGCTCTTCTCCGTCAAAGATGTCTCCGGCAAGAAGACCATATCAGGGAACGTGAGCTTCTCCTTGTGGGAAGGTTTCAATGCTGGTAAGTGCAGTGTCGTTGTGTTCGTCCAGAGCAGCTCTCTCCAAGCTTTCGGAGTACAACAGTTTCAGTTACCGGACACTGTGATTTGAGGGAAAAAGTGGTTATATCTGCTAGCGATTTGATGTGTACAGAGTCGTTTTATTGTGTGATACAACTTTTTACGGGCATTCTTTGTTTCACCACTGGACGGTTTCCTAATCTCTGCTTATTTGGTTCCTTGCTTGTCATGCGAGTTAGGATCTGATGATGTTTCACATTTGTTAAATATATAGAAAAATTTGAAATGAGTTCTGAGTTCATTTTATGTCAATTGAGTTTTCATGTTATTTTTATAATTCTTAGATGATATCAAATTTACGATTAGGATATAATTTATGTTATATATTGATATAAAATATTAATTGTTTTTAAAATTTTAATATTAGTTATTAAAGATAAATAAAAAAATTTAAATAAAAATAAGTCTATCGATCATTAATTCATTGTTATATATCAAAATTTATTCATTAAATATGAAATCTAATTTATAGATATGATCTATATTTTTCATGATATTTATAATCTAAAAATCAAATGATTTTAATAATTATATCTTAAGAAATAACATATTTATTAAATTATATTTTTATTGATTAATAAGAAATCGATTAATTCATGCATGTCAAATTAAAAGGGGGTTCATTTTAATTAAGTGAACCCCTCGTTCATTCAAATACATGTTAACAAATATTTTTAGATACTATATGAAAATCTAAAAATTTATATATGAATAACAATCAAGAAATTAAATAAATGACATTCATTTAAAATATGGTAAAAAAATCATTATTGATATACATCAAAAAGGATACTTTATATGTAACACCTTTGCCTAATTATCTAGATTTGTGTAAATAATGTATAATTGTGAGAATTGTGTAATATAGTTTCCTAATGGATAATCATTGTGTTTTTGGTCTCATGTATCTGTGTTTTCTCTCTCTCTATGGCTATATTGGCTTGATTCTCTAGTTATGTGGCATTTTAGCTTGTTGTGGCTTCTGTGTGTGTATAGAGTTTTGATTGGCTCTTGGTCAGACCATGTACATTGACAACACTCACGTGCCTTCTTTCCTTCTTTCTTTTCGTTCTCGATTCACAAGCACCTACGCCTAGCTCGCCTGCTAATCCCGTCCCCTCCTTGCCAGTCAATGGAAGGCTATTGGTGGCTGGCGAGATTCGAGGATGGCAAGAAAGAGGAGATGATAAAGTGGAGGGGGAGGATGGGGGGAGAGGGCATCGGACGTCCAAAGGCACAAGTGAGGAGGGTGAAACCAGGGACAAGGGAAGAGAGAGTGAGGGCTAGAGGAGGTGAGGTGTACTGGAGAGGGCTGAGGGCCACTGGAGCTTGTAGAGGGGAGGAGGAGACTTGTAGTGGGCGTGTGTGGGTCATTGGAATCTACGATCGGGTACATGGCCTGCATCCTTATTTGTTTAAGCATGATGAATAAAATGGTAGAAATCATGAAAATTTGCAGAATTAGCATGGATGAGTAGAAAATGCATGCCTAGGAATGGATTATACTATGTTTGGGATTTTGTGATGAATTATGGTGGATTTCTGAATGGAAATATAGAATGTGTTATAGTGATGGTTTTTGAGGTTTCTGTATTTGTGATTTTATTCCGAGTGCTATGGTTAATAGTTTTGAATGAAATTTGTTCCAAATGGTAGTAGACTTAGAGCCCTACAATTGATGAATTTTGTGTAGTTTGTGGTTTACCGGAGATGAGTCCATCGATGGCTGCCATTCCGTCGAATGAGCGGCTTAAGGCTAGAGCAATTTTGCAATGAACGTAGGATTCAATATGCTGAAAAAAATTCGGTATACCGTTTTTTTGTCAATGTTGGCCCCTAAACCCTACTTCGGATGACCGAAGATGTTCGGTCTACCATTCTAGGTATTTTCAGACGACCGTTTCAGATCTCGGCTTGTCATTTTAGCTCTGTATGCCGAACTAGAACTCAATGTCCTATGTTTGAAATTTTGATTAATGATGATTATAGTTGGTTTTTTATGTTTTTTTGATTTGTGTTTAAGAGTGATCCACATAACGAGGTTTTGGATCATGGAGATGTTTTCCATGATAAAAAAAATGCATGATTTGAAATATTTTTGGGTTTGGGTCTCATATTTATGGAATGTAAATGGTTTTCAAATGATTTCTGGCATACGAGATTTTAGTGGAATCCCACTGTGAGTAGGGGGATGTTTTATGGAATATGGTTTCTTCTAATGAAAGGATTTAAAAGTGGTTTTGAAAAAAAAACTGCATATTTTGAAAATGGATTTGTTAATTATGTCGAATCCACGTGGGTTTGGTGTCGATAATTTGGTAAGGGTATGAGACTCAAATAGATTCAGTTGTCAGGCACGATTGTAGTTGCCAAAGTTAGGGCGGTTGGAAGAGACCGAGATACCTCATATGAGATGGTATTGGCTAGACCTAGAGGTGGAAACCCAGGTGACCAAACATTGAGGACGTTAGGAAAAGACGTATCCTTGTGTATATGTGATGAAATATTGAGGCTTGTAGGCCAGAACAGTATCACGGAGAAGTTCATTTCGGGTTTGTAGTAAGGTAGGGATTGCGACCTCACCAACTGTTTATGTACTCGGTTGCCACTGATGAAGGTGATAATATTAAAAATGAATGTGAATAAGTGTGTAGTTTTGAACCGAAACCAAACTATGTTAGCTTGAGGTTTTAGTTAGGTTTCAATGTGAGTTGAGACTTGTGGATTTTAACCAATTGTCAACCAATGTGTGTTTGTTTTAAGTCATGTGTGTCATTGTGGTTTTGGACTAAATCTGGTTGAGATTATGTTTTTCTTGAAATACATAAGTGTTGAAAATGTATGAGATTTAAATAAAGAAAAATGATTTGAAAATGACATAATTTAGAAAGCGGATTTTCTGAGTATGAAATGATTTTTATAACTAATAGAGAATAAAATTTTCTCATAATTATCCATGTTTAAGTGCATACTAGGCGACTTAGATGTTATTTACACATATTTTATTTACTTTATTTACTTTTCAAGTGCGTAGCTAGAGTATCGAACTGAGCAGTAGTCTTTCTTTTTTATTTTAATTATTATAAATTATTATAATTAAGGATTGATGTTATGTCTGATAGCACCTCCAGAACGAAGGCATTACATTACAACTGTGACAAATGTGAATACAAGAAAGTAAAGTAAAGTATCAAGATTAAAAAGAAAACTAAATAAATAATAAAATCTTCTAATTATTACTTGTTACACATGTCAATAAATTTAATTACATTTTATTTAAATTTAAAGATTTAAATATAAAAACATTAACCTACACATCATCTAAATCAACTTTCAATATTATAATTTAAAAAAAACACAAAACCACTGTAACCAAAAAGATAGCTTTATACCAATATTATCAGTTGAAGATCTAATGATTTAAAATAATATATAATATATCTATTATATATATATATATATATATATATATATATATAATCGATAGTTACGAGGATTATTTTCCCCTCATATTCTCCGATTCGAACTCGAAAGTGGAGGCGGCAGCTGCGCTGGAGCAGGTGATTTGGTATGGCGTAAGGATATAAATAATAGGATGCAAATACGATGCCCCACACGGGAAAAGCCGAAGACGCTGGTGGTGGTGGTACAATGTCACGTGAACACTTGGTGGGCATAAATGTTTCAGATAACGACGAATAAGGCCGCTATCGTAGACTTTGGCTGCCACCCATGTGCCTTCAGCCTTCCTTCTTGCCCAGTCATCGTCTTCGTCGTTATCTTCGGTACTAGAACGAAACAAAACCAACGGATCAATAGTCGATAAATAGGCAAAAGTTTTTCATCAACACATCCGAAACAAAATAAGCATAGCATATGATAAATATATTGGTAGATAATCCACAGCAATCTGCTGATAACGAGTAATTTGCCAAAACCAAAACATCCACTATTCACAAGCTAAGAAAAATTACACATGATAACTATCCTAGTTACCAAGAGCAAGGACCCAACCAACCAGTACTACTAATATTAACTAAAGGAGTAATTAGTTATTCAAGAAAGGAATTAAAGTAAGTACATCTCCATCTCCTCTTCTTCTCTGTAAATAGGTATATCTACATGTTTGCAAAAAAAAAACAAACCAAAAACAGGTATATTTACATGAACAACAGATTTACAGAGATTCATCCTCTATGGTGTATCAGAAAAAAAAAACCAACTCGTCCATTTTTGCCCCCCATCTCATCCACCTGCAGCACCAGCGGCACCGACCACTTCTTCTCCGGTTACAGGGAGGTCCCGGGGCTTCATTCTCCTCTCGCTTGAAGTAGTAATCTATTCTTTCAACAGTCCGAT
Organism: Posidonia australis; assembly: GCA_024699735.1. NCBI lineage: Eukaryota > Viridiplantae > Streptophyta > Magnoliopsida > Alismatales > Posidoniaceae > Posidonia > Posidonia australis. The sequence goes on from JAMKQA010024137.1 coordinate 5,978, forward strand.
CTTCGATCAACGGTAGAAGAGAAGATGTGGGTTCGTTAGCTGGGAGCCCAGCAGGTGACGAACATGGCCTTCTGCAGCGACTCCTCCGCCTGCTGCCTCCTCTCCTCCCCGTCCCTTCCCCCAAAGAACCGCCCCAACCCACCGCTATTATTGCCGGAAGCGGCGGAGGAGGACGAAGACGAATAACCAGAGGGGTAGCTGGCGAGGCGTGAAGGCCTGAGGGCGGCGTTCCAGGTAACGCCTGGCTGATCGCTGCGGTCCAGCACGACAGCGGCGCTCGCGGCCGTCCACACCCTGCTCATATAGTTCATCCTTACAAGCAGAAATTGAGCAAGTGAGAGAGAAATTGTTCTTGGGTTTGCTTGATTATATTACAACCACCACCACAACAGCTGTTGTTTGATTTGCTGCTTCTCTTCGTTTTGGGGATCTGGATTGAAGAAGGATAATACATGTTATTTATAGATAAATACCACCTCCATGGGTGGTTTTGGACATACCATCTTTGAGCCCAAAACCACAGGTTTTGCTCATTCCGGGGGCGCTATCCGGTCCCACAGCGGTTTTGAGGGAAGGGTATCAGATTAGCCTGTGGATTAGGACTTAGGAGGTTAACCCTCCATTCTTCGGTTTTAGTATAGTAATACTACTTCTCAGCTATTAGTAATGTTAATTAAACACCAGACTAATGGCTAAATACTACAAAATTACACATTTGCAGTAGCGAGAGTGGTAGAGAGAAGTTGGTAAGAGGATAGAACATAGAAAAGAAGGAAAGTAAGATGTCCATTATTTTGGGAAGAGATGGGGGATGGATGATGCGTTGAGTGGGGCCCAGGAAAGAAAAGTGCAAAAAAGAGAGGGACCGCGCCGGGCCAGGGAACAGATGGAGGACTTATCTTCTAGTTGAGCTAGATGACTCATCCTGGCTCCACCATCAAGCTGCTCTCTCTCTCTCCGTGGGCCCCATTGCTCATCAATAATTACACCTCATCCTCTTCTTGTTTTTTGCCTTTTCCCTAAGAAAAAAGGAACTTGGTTATCAAACCTACTACTACTACTACTAGGCACTGGAATTTTTCTTTGGCACTGTCGCCCAGTTGATGACACTCATGTATGAGATTAATATACTACAGTATCATTATTCAGAGACAGTTCCCTAATCATTATCAGGACAAGTGTGATTTCGATAGTGTTTCAATTAGTGGTCGTCTGGGTTAATATCAATATGGTTTAATGCCATGTTGCGGTTTGGGGTTCTGATCAAGGCATGTGATGTTGCTTGTTTACGGACCATGTCTCTCCTCGTCACTACAATGACTACTGTTTTTTCTCTTTTTCTTGGCAGAGAACATGTGCAAAGTTAAGCTTATCCATGACTAGATATTATAGTTCAGCAACATCAAGTCCGTAATCATGCACCATCTGTCTGTATGAATTGCAATCTACTGATCGACTCTGTTATCCAAAGCATAATATGATAAGTAAATTCACGTCTTCACGCTTTAGTTTCTTTAATCATTCTAGATTTTGATTATTAGTTTATTATTACCTCACCGTCCTGGTAGCTTTATGGGAATGGAGATGAATTCTTTACTACTTCGTGTGTTTAAGATCTCAAGGCAAATCATCCTTTCCTTTTAAAATAAGTAAAACAGTTCATCTTAATCAGGCTATCGACAATTGACATTTCCAAAATGGCCATATATATTGAAATGTATAGGCACAAAACAGAAGGAATTAATCTGAAAAAACTTGAAGGTAAAGATGAAGAAAGATCTATGACATATATGCAGGTCAAACCCTTCTCGAAAAGAAAGAGAGATTATTCTATGATAAGCAAGGTAGCAAATCCAGGCCTACCAATTCAAATAGAAGTTGCCAATAATTAGTTGATCTATTCAACAAATTAATCATCACCCTCTAGCAATTGTAACTGGATAGTGAGTATTACATCACTAATAATTTTATTAGACCCAATGTTGGTAAGGAATTGGAATTCTCTCCAACAATGTCATGAGAACTGCATGGAAACTGATTTCAGCAAACCAGACAAAAGCCTAAGGTATAGTTTATTCCTTTGTCTTTGATTCCATGGACTTGCCCCTCTGAAAATTGTTTGTAAACGCAACCAACTTGTGATCTGCTGTTCAACATCCTAGATGCATGTTACGAATACAAAGCATTCAAGATGGCCTTTCTTCTCCTTGATGAATAATGATTATCATCAGCATTGTACTTAAGACCTGAGATGACCATTAACCTCTACATCCTTTATTTCCATCAAAGTCTTTCTTTTCTTCGTCATGCAACAAGCTATTCAGAAAAGTATACATATATTATATGTACATCATTGTTAGATATGCAGCGGCGGTGGACTTTCTCACTCCTGTGCGTCAGTCCTGCAGGAGGCTGCTCCTGCCTCATCGCTGCATGACCGCATGCATGCATGTAGTTGTTGATGTATCTCTTCAAGCTCGATCTTTTCCAACAACCAGCAGCTTGCATGTGGTCGTTGATCTGTCGATCACGTGTCCTATCTCCAGGCATGCAAGGGAGCTAGTGATCAATTGGGACCCCAGCAGCTTAAGTAGATCACCATGCGCAGAGAGTCCTCCGCTGCTTTCCGCTTCTCCTCATCGCAGGCCGATGCCTCTCTCGGTGGCCCGCTCGGCGAGCTAGCGAGCATCCTCGCCTGCGCAGCCCGCCAGTTTCGCTTGAGCCCTGAGGCATTGGAATTAGCAGCTTGCTTCTTGATGTCGATTGCAGCTGCTACTGAAACAGGAAGGTATGCCTTCTTCTCGAGGCTCATCTTTCTTTCTTTCTTTCTTTTTTTTACTACTATCTCGCTGCTAAAAGGTGGGTGGTGGATCAATCAACAAGCTTGTAGGCTACACACACACACACACATATATATAGGATTAATTGGATGATGTGGTCATGGTTTGTTATAGCTCAGACTGAGCATATATAAGCCAATGGTTTGGGAAGAGTAAACCGTTGGCTGGAGACGTTGGTTCCATGAAACAGGCAACGGAAACCAGCTGGTTTGGATCAATATTACGAGGGATGGAGAATTTGAGACAGATGGATCATCGTTTTGTGTCCCAGCTCCTGCTCGTCACACGTTTCTCTTCACCCCATTACTTTCATAGGCCATTCCATTTTCCTAACATGCCGTGCCAGTGGTGCCCACTTGGAATGGACTCGTGGGAAAGAACTTGTTCAGGACCAACCTCCGTCCCAGTCATACATACTACTTATTGCGTTGCTATTTGTACTAAAGAAGCACAATGATCATTTTGATTAGTAAGCATCTTGACTCTTGAGAAGAGCGGTTGTGGTTTCATCGCATGGGAAAGAAGGTGAGGCATTTCTATGTATATTGCTAGAGCTGGTGGAAGGAGCATAAAAATGGCCTCTTCCTCCTCCCATCGTCTTCTTACCTTCACAGTGTCAGAGTATACTAACACTGAGATTATATCACTTTCAGACAAATAGTAATGATATTTGGTTGTTACATATGATGGTATGAATTGAACAAATTCCGAATCAGATCCTCATCAACATTGATATGTGGCAATAGCAGCACATATTCTTCATCCATGCATCAAGATGAGCTTCTTCTTATCTGAAGATAGCCCACAGGAGTGTTTGAATCCACAGCAACACTTCTTTGGATACATATTAGCCCCATGTTTCCATTACATTCTTTTTTTTTTCCCTTTCTGTCTGTCTTGTGTAGATTTTCTCTCTTAAATTTTTTGAGAAGATCCTCTGTGTACTCCTGTTAGCTAACAGGTATGTTGTGTCAGTATTGATGTTATCCACATTCCGAATTAAGCTGATGTATGTGTGATCAGGCATTAGCAAGAGCTATTTTGCTGTGCAACCTTCTGTGTAAGCATTTGTAAATGTAGATTTATGGGTAATTATATATATCGTATGTACAATCTATAAGCTTTTCTTTTGTACGTATTCTTTCAACTTTAAATCTTTTGCATGTAAACCTACTATCACAATTTGCTAGTGAAGTTATCTAGGTTTTACTTCATCTTCAACCAACAAATTAAGAACTTCACCAATTCCGTCCGGTTGAAACTCCACCAAATTATAGGCAATCAGCTAGAAAGACACGCATATGCTTGCAAAAAATTTAAAGTTTGAAAAGTATACAGGTAGATATAATAGAAAATATTAATGTAAATAAAACATACATGTAAATTACCCCAGAGGCCTAGACTAACAGTGCATATTGATATCATGTAAGTGATGCTGTTAGCATCGAATAAGTGTGAGTGCATGGAGAATACCACATGGAAGATCTAATTTCATGACATCTGATCCAGAGTTTCTTGCACTGTTTTTAGCTTGATGAGAGTTGTGGGGCATTGTTGTTTCCCACTAGATGAATGGGGGACTAGAAAAGCACCAAAAAGGTCTGTCTGAACGTCTGCCAACTTGTATTCTAATAACCATGTCTGCGTCTAAAGTCAAGCAATCCAATTATGCAATGTCCTGTCCACTTTGAAAGGACAAGCATTAGGCAATATATAACAATGACAATCGATTAAAAACCTTTGCCACATACCATGGGAATTCGTTTGTCGTATCTTATCCAATTATAAGTTAAATTTGATAACATAATCCAAACCATTATACCTAATATCTGTTGGATAAACAAGATCTGAATGGGGTTGACAAAGAACTTCAATGATAAAGTAAATAATGAAAACGATTAAACAAATTAGCAAGCAAAACACACCAATATTTACGTGAAAAACCTCATCGGTGTGAGAAGTAAAAACTACGGTACCTATCAGTCTACCTCCAAATCTCCACTATAATCAAATGAGTACAAACAAGGTCTTCTCTAGTATTTTAGTAGAGGAATCACATGCACATCACAAGTACACAATGACACAAGCAACAACAACACAAAACAATAGGTAATGTAGTTTTACCCAAATTCGGCCTCCTCTGTTCCAGAAAATTCTGCTATCACTACGTTGTTCCAAAAATCACGAAACTTGACAGGAATGAAGATTCACGAATCGCTGAACTACTGAAAAACTTTCAGCCAAAACAGACTTCGTTTCACTCCTCAGACTGACCTTCTACCAAGAGTACGCGCTGCAGAACTGTAGTGACGAACTCCCTCTGAAACCCCTTTCGATTTTGTTTCTTCACTACTTTGATCACTAATCCAACCGTCCAATCTGAAGAATAGTGAGTCACGACCTTCTCGGTAAAATCTCCGCTCGATCAGACCACAAACACCCTTCCGATCAGTCCTATGATCAAGGTGTTGTAGCAGCAAGAGAGATGGACGAAAATCAACCACCCCTTCTCTTGTAAAAAAGATTGTGTTGTTTTCTCTCTTCCTCCACAAGTTCTAATAGGATTTATGGGTAAATAATATGAAGGTTCCTACAAAGTAAATAAATAACAAAGTGGGTCATCCTCTATGTGGAGGGAAACCCAACAAACTCCCCCTCCTGACTACATGGAGGAGTCCACCAATCCTGCAATCTGGCTACAAATATTTAACTTGTCTTTCATCAATACTTTAGTCAACATATCTGCTCCATTGTCATCAGTATGCACCTTATCAAACTCAAGCTCCCTTGAGTTCACCACGTCTCGAATCCAATGATATCGAACTTTGATATGCTTTGACCTCGAGTGGAATGATGAATTCTTGCTCAAGTGGATTGCACTTTGACTGTCACCAAACAGTATAAATTTATCTTGCATAATCCCAAGTTCTCCTAGCATTCTCTTCAGCCATATCATCTCTTTGCAGGCTTTTGTGGCTACAATAAATTCAGCCTCTATAGTAGACAATGCAATACATTTCTGCAATCTGGATTGTCATAAAATAGCTCCCCCCACATAGGTAAATAAATACCCTGAAGTAGATTTTGAGTTATCTACATCTCCAGCCATATCTGAGTCAGTGTAGCCAACCAATGTTGGTTCTCCACTACCAAAACAGATCTTTAAATTTGAAGTGCCTCGGAGGTATCTCATGATCCACTTCACTGCTTCCCAATGCTGTTCTCTAGGATTTGAAAGAAATCTGCTCACTGTACTAACTTCATGGGCAATATCAGGTTTGGTACACACCATAGCATACATCAGGCTCCCAATAGCTGAGGCATACAGAACATTCTCCATTTCCCTTTTCTTCTCATCTATAAAGGGACACTGCTTCTTGCTCAACCTGAATTGAGTTGCAAGAGGAGAACTAACTGGCTTCGCATCGTCTATATGAAATCTTTGAAGTACTTTCTCAATGTACTTCTCCTGTGACAAGGATAACATATTGGAACTTCTATCTCTTTCAATTCTAATACCAAGAATCTTCTTTGCAGGTCCTAAGTCTTTCATAGCAAAAGACTTGTTCAACACCTTCTTTAATTCTACAATCTTGGATATATCCTTGTCAACAATTAAAATATCATCAACATAGAGCAACAAAATAATAAAATCATTAGAGAGAAATCTCTTAAAGAATACACAATGGTCTGTGCTACATTTCTTGTAACCTTGCTCCCCCATGACAGTGTCAAACTGCATATACCATTGCTTTGGTGCTTGTTTCAGGCCATAAAGACTTTTCTTCAATCTACACACTAAGTCTTCTTTGCCTTTCTCAACAAATCCCTCTGGTTGCTCCATATAAATCTCTTCCTCCAAATTTCCATGAAGGAAGACAGTCTTCACATCCATCTGTTCAATCTCTAAATTGACACTTGCTGCCAAACCAAGAACCACTCGAATAGAAGTCATATTCACTACTAGAGAGAAGATCTCATTAAAGTCAATTCCCTTCATTTGAGTAAATCCTTTCACAATCAGCTTGGCCTTATACTTTGGATGTGACGTGTGCTCATCTTGTTTGATTCTGTAGACCCATTTATTCTTGAGTGCTCTTTTGCCTTCAGGCAACTTCACCAACTCATAAGTGTGATTTTCATGTAAGGAACCCATCTCATCTTGCATGGCTTCCATCCACTCATTCTTGTACTCACCTTCTACTGCATCTGTATAGCACCCCGATTCTGCACCATCAGAGAGTAACACCACAAACTCATCTGAAGAATATCTAACAGAAGGTCTTCTATCTCTAGCTGATCTTTTGAGTGGAACAGCTGGTAGAACTTCTTGCACTGCCGGTTGTTGGTCATGACCATTTGCTTCAGCATCATCTTGATCCTAAGGAGCATCCTGTCCAACTGTGTTTGCATTATCATCATCATCTTCTTCAACTTCAACCTGTTGTTGATTTGGAATTGTAGAAACTGAGTCTAAATCAATCAAGCCCTCTTGTTGTTGAGTTGCTTTAACTTGTACTTTGTCAATGTCCTCAATTGTTTGATCTTCTACAAACACAACATCACGACTTCTGACAATCTTCTTAGCTATTGGATCATACAGTTTGTAGCCAAAATCATCCTGCCCATAGCCAAGGAAAATACACTGCCATGTCTTTGCATCAAGTTTGGTTCTTTCATTTTGAGGAACATATACAAAAGTTTTGTAACCAAATACCTTCAAATGATCATAGGAGATATCTCTATCATACCAAACCCTGTTTGGAACATTTCCCTGCAAATAGTAACACAGTGAAAGATTAACCAAATAAACAGTAGTCATCAAAGCCTCACCTCAATAAGACCTCGGTAATTTTGCTTGTGAAAGCAAACATCTGATTCTCTGTACCAATGTTCTATTCATTCTTTCAGCAACTTCATTTAACTGTGGTGTCTTTAGAGGCGTCTTTTGATGCTTTATGCTTTTTTCTTTGCAATAAACATCAAATGGTCTGCAATACTCTCCCCCATTATCTGTTTGGATGTACTTTACTTTCTTGCTTGTTTCTCTTTCAACTGAAACTTGAAATTCTTTGAACTTCCTAAGTGTTTGATCTTTGGACTTCAAGAGATAAGCCCAAATTTTCCTGGAGGAATCATCAATAAAGGTGACAAAATATCTAGCTCCACTATGTGTCATTACCTTCATCGGTCCACACACATCAGAGTGGATCACCACTAACATCTCTGGCTTCTTGGAAGGAGGTTAACTCTTGAAGGCAATGCGATGCTGCTTTCCTGCTAAGTAATTTACACAATTCTTCAAATGTGCACTTCCCAGCTTTGACAAGAGATTCTTCTTCAAAAGAATTGTCATTCCCTTCTCACTCATGTGACCAAGTCTCTTGTGCCATAACACACTTTGATCTTTATTTTCTAATGCATTAACAGAAGCACTAGAAAGTTTAACATGAATATAATAGAGGTGAGATAGCCTTTTACCTCTCGTTGCAATCATGCTTCCCTTGGTAAGCTTGTATTGTCTATCTCCAAAATAACTTGAGTAGCCTTCATCATCAAGTTTCCCAACTGAAATAATGTTGAGTTTCAAGCTCTCAACATGCCTGACTGATTTGAGGATTAACCTGGTGCCATTTGTGATCTCTAAATGTACATCTCCTTTACCAATAATCTTTACTCTATTGTTGTTGCCCATCTTCACAACTCCAAAGTTACCTGAAGTGTAAGAAGTGAAGAAATCTCTCCGAGATGTGGCATGAATGGTAGCACTACTATCTAGCACCCATGCTGTCTCATCATCACCTACAAGATTAACAGAAACATCATCACAAACAACAAGCAATTCTTCAACAGTTGAAGAAATTCTCCCTTCACTATCACTATCATTGTCTTGCTGCTGTGGCTTCTTCTTTTTCTTGTTTTCTCTTTTCAGCTTCCGACAAAATTTCTTAGTGTGACCCTTCTTATGGTAATGGTAGCACTCAACATTTGCATACTTACTCTTGGATTTACTTCTGCCCTTCTCAGAATTTTTGAGACCTCTGTTCTTACTTCTCCCCCGTGACTCTATAACCAACACATCAGAGTGAAAGGAGGAACCATTTGCAATCCTTCTGGACTCTTCATTCATCACCTTGGTTTTCACATAGTTCCAAGTGATTATATCATCAGGAGCTAAGTTGCAAAATGTGACCTTTAAGGTCTCCCATGTATCTGATAATGAGCCTAGAAGCAATAAGGCTCTCACTTCTTCATCAAACACAATACCCATCAAAGACAATTGATTTATAATCCCTTAAAATGCATTCACATGATCTGCCACAAGGGTGCCGTCTCAGTATCTCAAATGCATCAACTGTTTGATAAGAAACATCATGTTAGTGCCTTCTTTTCGAGTATATAGCTCATCTAACTTCTTCCATAAGGTACCTGCATCTGTTTCATCACTAATGTGATTCAACACATTGTCATCTACCCACTGTCTAATGAAGCCGCATGCTTGGCGATGAAGTATCTTCCACTCATTCTCAGATTTATCTTTAGGCTTCACTTTGTTGAGAATAGGCTTGTAATATTCTTTGACATAAAGAAGATCTTCCATCTTCTCCTTTCAAGCTTGAAAGTTTGTGCCATTCAATGAAATCATCCTACTCGTGTTTGCTTCCATTTCACCACAAGGAACTGAACCTTGCCCCAAGCCTTAGGCCCTATGCCCCTTGGTGAGCGCCACTTGTTGGGTAAACAAGATCTGAATGAGGCTGGCAAAGAACTTCTCAATGGTAAAGTAAATAATGAAAACGATTAAATAAATCAGCAAGCAAAGCACACCAATATTTACTTGGAAAACCTCCTCGGTGTGAGAAGTAAAAACCATGGGACTTATCGGTCCACCTCCAAATCTCCACTTTAATCAAATGAGTACAAACAAGGTCTTCTCTAGTATTTTACTAGAGGAATCACCTGCACATCACAAGTATACAATGACACAAGCAACAACAACGCAAAACAAGAGGTAATGTAGTTTTACCCAAATTCGGCCTCCTCTGTTCCAGAAAATTCTGCTATCACTACACTATTTCAAAAATCACGAAACTTGACAGGAATGAAGTTCCACGAATTCCTGACAACTGAAAAAATTTCCGCCAAAACGGACTTCGTTTCACCCCTCAGACTGACCTTCTACCAAGAGTACGTGCTGCAGAACTGTAGTGACGAACTCTCTCTGAAACCCCTTTCGATTTTGTCTCTTCACTGCTCTGATCACCAATCCAACCGTCCAATCTGAAGAATAGTGAGTCACGACCTTCTCGGTAAAATCTCCGCTCGATCCGACAACAAACACCCTTCCGATCAGTCCTATGATCAAGGTGGTGTAGCAGCAAGAGAGATGGACGAAAATCAGCCACCCCTTCTCTTGTAAAAAAGATTGTGTTGTTTTCTCTCTTCCTCCACAAGTCCTAATAGAGTTTATGGATAAATAACATGAAGGTCCCTACAAAGTAAATAAATAGTAAAGTAGGTTATTCTTCATGTAGAGGGAAACCCAACAATATCCCGTACAGGAGGACCAACAAAGTCATTCTACTAGAGAAAAGTATGAGAAAGCAACATGCGTGTGAGGTAATTCTACTCGTAACTAATTATGATGCCGATGCTATCAGTAATCTCAATTATCAATTTGAAGTTGTACAAACGCCAAGCAGATGCAAACTGGGTTTTCCTCATCTATGTTCAGTCATTTTTATATGCAAAAAATGAAGTTTATGATTCCCTAAAGGTTGACCTTTAGTTGAAAAATTATCTTCAAATTCCTTCGACATAATTTATAATTAGATCATGAAAGGAACATCTAAGTTAATCCCGTGTTAACGGATAAGAAATTATAATTTGTTATAGAAAGACAACAGACACTTCAAATAAGATCCTCCAACACCTACTTATCAAGGCAAACCAGCAAACTAGGTGACACAAGACTCATTTTCCCGTTCAAAACAACTACTACCTTGGTGGAATAGTGGGTTATAAATGCACACTCAATGCTAGATGCAGAGCAGTAACAATAAGAACAGTATGGAAAGATAAGCTGTGATAAAGCTAAAATACACGAAAGAAATGCCTTACCAAAAAGTCACCCTAGTGCCACCTACCCCAATTCTTGAGAAGCCACATAACTTATAAGCTACTACAACAACCTCAATTACTTGCAGTATCCTAAAAGAGATTATGCACTTGTCTAACCAACACCAAATCACATAATCTTACTTGCATTTCCCTACTTCATGTCAAATCCATCTGACCAAGTGGGTGGCCCTTCACCAATATGTGATAGGAACTTTCACACCACACATAAGCAGCTTTTCTATAGGGGAAAACACATAAACAGACCATTTTTCTTTTTTTTTTTTCTTTTTTGTTTAAATAACACAACCCTATACCTTCAATCTGATAAAAAAGATTACCTTGTACCTCGATATACAGTTGATAAATGTGAAATGTAAAGAGATTGGTCCCCTGCCTACCATCCAACTGATGTAGTCCCCCCATGTTAGAGCCAGGTCATCCAAAAAGAGCACATAGTAGTTTGTGGATACCAGAGCTGTTTTTCTAAAGCAGCCGAAGCCAGTTCCATGTTTTAATTGCTAGTTTACAACTATGTTGTCCTGTACTGTATATCTGCACTTGAATATACAGCAGCACCCATTGGTAAGAGCTTCTACACAATTACGAATACTGGGGGTCAATTTTGTTTAGGCTAAAGATCTTGTCATCTCCTTTTATTGGTTTGTGTTTGTAAATTTTATTTCTCCTTGTGTCTGAAGCTAACTGGTTCTACTTAGTATGGATACTGTAAGTACATCAAATTTTAGAATTTAAAAAGGGAAATTCTGTTGGATGAACTGATATGACTACAAGATTCTTCCAATTATAGGAACAGGAGATGTGGGGTAATGTTTGTTTCCCACTACCACATGGATGAGTAAAGAGAAAAGCCAGCATACGTTCTAATTCCTAGAGAAAATACTTGGAATGGATGAAAGGATCAACTTACGAACTTTCACCTTTACGAAAAATTAGAAAGAAATGACTCCCAAATGCTTGCAACAGGTTATATCTCACACGTACATGGTAAGAGACTTGAGTTCAATGTTTGTATGCAGCAGTGGTAATGATATGTTTACAGTGTCCTAAAACAGAATTTGTCCACATCGCCAGACACAATGGACACCAGCAATCTCTAGGTCTTGAGCTAACACTGTCCAAAAGAACTCATAACTAAAGGATAATTCATCAAAAGAATGAGACAAATTGACTTACCGTGGAACAATAACTGGTAATGGTTATGGAGCTACGAAATTGTAATTTTCTTTTCATACACAATGTTGGCACATCTGACGGTGTTATTTTCTCTGAGCAACACAATGGACAGGTGTGGAGCCAAAATTTGATGGTTTCTACCAAGTGGCCTCACCCTTAGAAGGGATTAGCTCTCCATCACTTTCAGTTAACAGCATATGATTCTCTTGGTTTTCCCAAATGCATTGTAAAGTTGAAGAGAAAGTAAGTAGGGTACTAAAAGTTCCTAGTATAAAGAGAGCCATTGGTTTTGGAATCAGGAAGAAATGATGGGCACCTTAAAGGACTTAGCTGATCCAATGATACAAATTTAGAACACTTTCTCTGAAAATAATATTGGATTACAGGAGACTGACCTTCTCTTTTGGTTCATCAAATAAAGTAAAATATTTAGCTTTGGTTTCAATTTAGCAATTGGCCACATCCTATTGACAGACAATTCATACAGAATTTGTTAGGAGCCGGTCAATTTTCCTATAAATAGTGATCAAATAATAAGATAAAAAAAGTAAAAATACAAATAAAAAATACACACGTAAATACAAAAATTTACGAGATTCGACCAAATAATTCTTGTCACCTTAAATTCTCATCTCCTTTTTAACATGAGCAAAAAAAAGCTAGAGAGTGTAACAAAGACTAGAAATAATCTACAATCCATTCATGATTTAAAAAGATAATGTAAGGAATCCCAATGTAGCAAGAGTAAGGATTTTAAGAATTCTTAATAAGATACCAAAAGTGGAGAATTTATGAAAATAACAAATAAGGCGACAAGATCCAAAAAATAGAATGCTAAAATATTCTATTAAAGTTCAATATAAGAATATGTAAGGATTCTTTATATTGTCAATTCATGTATATATTGAAAGATATAAATTTTTTTGATTAAGATATAAGATAATCAATATGAGCACAAGCCAAGGATGGAATTAATTTCAAAAATAGAATCTATAAAAGAAAACTCGAAATCTTTAATTAGTTAAGGATAAAAAGATCCAACTGCAAGAAATACAGTAATTCTATGTAGGCACAAAAAACACACAGTGTCAAGAAAGATTTAGATAAATAGCGATAACTGAGTAAAAATCATGTAAAATTATGATATTCTATACAAATAATTTCATTAAACATGATAAAACTTTAAACCATAATGAGGGAGATTCAATTTAAAAAAAAGAGAGCTTATAGATAATCAAGTTTTACTCAAAATAAATAAAGCACAATTTTTTAATAAAATGGGTAATGGGATTATCGACATTGTCAATGAGTTATAGTCCCATGTTCATTCTATTGGAAAAAGATTTCCTTGAAGGATCTAAAGGAGAAACGAAGGAAAAATAAATAAGTACATATAGAAAACATAGATTTACATACATCGACAAGTTACCTACATCTACGGTTGCATAAGGGTTTTTTTCTTCTAAAGAGATCAAAAGTTACATATTACAGAAGATTGCCTCCTTATGTATAGAAGAGAGCTGGAACATCATAATAATAGAAAATTACACATGTATTCTTAAAGACTTAATAATTTTTTGCCTCAGGGGCACCCTTTGAACCCCCTCCTAATTGGATCCACGAGCTTGGGGTTCAACATAATTAAGCTTTATATACCCAACACATTTTCATTCTTAGGTGCTTTTAAATACATACATCGCTTGAAACAAATAAAGATTTTGGTATTCATTTTATCTTGAATCCAAATGTATCAGTCTTAGGAATCCAACCTTTTTTAACTTTTGGAATCCATCTCTTATTTGCAACTTTCTTAATGACAATTTTATATTTTTCGTTATTTGTAGCTCCAAAAACACAATTTTCATAAGGAATATCCTTTTTATGCACATTTACACTTCTATGTTTCTTTATATCAAAAGTTTTCTTTTTAATTGTAAACTTAATTATTAACATCATTAAGTAAACTTTCATTCTTAATTTTTACGGATGTTATGTTATTTTTCAAAACATCAATTTTACATTTCATGACATTCAATTCATATCTCAAAACAATATTTTCTATTTCAAATATTTTGTTCTTACTTGTTAATTTATCATTTTCATTTGAAATCTTTTCTTTTTTAAGAGATATATCAACAAAGCTTTTGAATAAACTTTTGCATTTAACATTTAAGGATTCATATTTCAAACAAAGATCATTAAATGTATCAAGTGGTTCATCTATAGAGAAATCATCAACAATATTTAAAGATGATACATCACTAAATTTTGTCATGAAACACGTGTGAGTTACTTCTCCGTTTAGATAAGGTTTCTTCATCGGTTAAGCAGTTATTATTATCCCATGTAGCTTGAAGAGCATTCATTTTCTTAATTTCTCTCCAATCTCTTTTGTTCCTCTTGAATGATTTCATTTTGAGTAATGGACACTCATTTTCATGTGATCGGACTTGTTGCATTTGAAACACAAAAGTGCTCTCTCAAATTTTTTTTCTTTCTTATTTGAGTTCTTATGCGACTTCTTTTTAAATCTTTTTTTCTTTAAGAATTTCTTAAACTTGTGAGTAATGAGAACTAGATATTTTTCTTCATCCAAATCATCTGACTCGATAGAGGCTTTAAAAGCAATACTCTTCTTCTTTGAAGTATACATTTCTGGTTCCTTTTTTTTCATTTAAACTTCATAGGAAGTATAGTTTCCTATGAAATTTTCAAAGGAATATGTTGAGAGATCTTTGGTTTCCTTAGTTGTTGTGGTCTTCTTCTCCCAATATGAAGTAAGAGATCTAAAAATCTTCCTAACTAAATCACTTTAAGAATAACCATTGCTAAGAGATGGCAAAATGTTAGTAATTTCATTGAATCTTGTAAACATATCATCAATAGATTTATGAGATTTCATTTTGAATAACTTATATTTACAATTAAACATGTTGATCTTTATTTCTTTTACTTGTTTTGTTTCCTTATAAGTAACTTCTAGATTATGTTATGCATCATGTGAAGTGTTATAATTAGAAATACAATCAGTGTCTTTTATTTATAGCACAAAATAAAATATTTAATCCCTTAACATCTGATGTAGCAAACTTCTTTTCATCTTCATTCCACTCCTTATAATTCTTTGTATTAGGAGTTTATCTATTTAGAATTACATTCCATAAATCAAAAATGATAGATTTAAGATACATCACCATTCTACACTTCCAATAATTATAATTGTTATCACAATGGTAGTCTATCTATACTTTAACCCTCTACAATGCTTGATGAAGATGAAATTATTATCTAGAAGATTATCAAATTTAAACCTAAATAAACAAGACTTTGATACCAAATGTAAGAATCTTAAGGCTTTTTTAGAGGTCTTAAGGCTTTTTTAGAGGAGATGAATAGAGAATTAAAGATAATAGCCTACATGAAAACTATATTAACAAGTATGAGCAAATAACTCAAGTAAATGGAGTTGAATGTTAAATTACTAGCTTATAAAGAAAAATATGAGAGATATTGAGAACAAGAAAATTTTATAGTAGTTTAACCTCTCTGGCTTAGTTTACTCATTGAAAATCCTTTGTGAATTCGCTATTCCAATATTGATATCAGGTCAAGATCTTGCCTCTACACATATTGACAAAAACCTCATCAAGATTCCACGAAACCCGTGTCTTTTCCTTATCACAACCGAAGAAGACTTATACACTTGATGGAGAGAAAATTACAACTCTAAACTCATTTTATCTCTCCCAAATAAACAATTGAGCAAATGAATTTTTGGTTGATAGGCAATAAATAACTTGCTACGCCTTAAATGAGGTGTGAAAATCCATTGGAAATCTCTCTTCAAGGATAAGAATGAATAACATAGAGTGTTGTTACAAAAGAATTAATGCTTGGAAAATCGTAAGCCGAAGAGTAGTGTTGAATGTTGATCTAATGGCCATAAAAACAATTGCAACAACTAGTCATTCTGTAGACCAAACTTTATTCGATAAACTAAATGATTTACAATTGTTCACAACATTTAAATAATTCATCCATTGTTCCTTCACTAGTACCATATGGAATGCTTTTATTCAGGGTTCTATGTATCCTACAATATTCTCTATTGTTGATCTATTTACCTTCCCACCTACAATGAAATTTGACCTTCCTCTAAAAGGCTGTTATACCTTGATACAAATTATTTTGTGGACAACATGGAAGGAACGGAATAATAGAATTTTCAGGGGAAAGTGTAAAAATCCTTACATGATTATTAATGATATTTTTCCTATTATTCAATATTGGATAGACTCTTTGGATACAGACTTTGAGAAAGAAGAGATCCTCTGCTCAATTTCATCTTTTCAACAAAATAAGGTAATGGAGCAAGCATCTTCAGCTTCTCAAAATGTCAGGCTTGTGATGGATTCCAATCAACCCTCTCTACCTCCCATTGATGAAAATCCTTGCTATGATTAATGTTTTGTTAATCGATTTTAAGACTTTTGATACAATATTGAATCAGCCCTCTTTGTTGATGGCTGCCAATTTTTGAAAGGAACTCATGTTCCGTCAGGTTTGTAATTCTGAAACAACATGTATTTGGACTCTGTCTTACCTTGGTGGTGGTTGCATAGCCAATGGTTAAATTTATAATAGCTTACCGTTTACAAAAAAAAAACATTTAAATAATTCAACAGACTAAAATAAATTTGATATGTCGAATTAGTTCTCAGTTCTAAACTATTGTAAGCTTTGATTTCGATATGTCGAAACCAATTCAGTATGTCAAAATGTTGGCAAAAGTTTTATCAAGAAGTGTAATTAATGAATGATTGAGTTTGAAACTTTAGCTATTTTTCTAAAGTACTATAGAAGTATTTAGGAAATTATTATAAGTTTCTAGAATATAATAAAATACATTTACATGAAATATAATTACAATAAGGACTTGATCTTCTATTTTCAAATGATTCAACTTAAAATTGACTTTAGTCGACTTGAATTGCTACGTAAACTCCTTTTAGTTCATTTCGTCTTCTTCTTTTACTAATGACCATAACAACTTTTCCTTGATCTATTAAGAAGAGTTAGTACACAAATATATTTTGTTATCACTAAAATCTAGATTAAGCTATTTTAGCCAACACTCTCATGGTGCATATGGTCTTTAGTTAAGTGTATGACACTTTAACTATCATAGTAAACAATAATCACCTTCTAGCTAGGACTAAGCTTTACAAATAAATCTCTCAACTACATTGTCTCTTTAATTTCTTCTACTACGGCCATGAACTTTGCCTCTGTAGTATGAAGAGACTCCACTATTGACTTTTGTGATGAAACAACATTTGAAAAATTTCTTAGTTCTCTTACATCATAAGTCTCCTCAGCTATTGATAACGCATGTGCAAACATAGACTCTATGTATCTAGAGGGTGGCTTGATCACTTTTCTTTCATGTTTCCTTGCAATGCAATCCTTTTCTTTTGTTGTAATTTCTTCATCTTCTTCTTTTAAACTAGGAAAATGATCAATATGTGACTATAATGAATCATGAGAATTCAACTCGAACTTCATCTACTCGCTACTACCCACATTTATGCCAGTCCCATAAGAACTAACAGTAGAATCTTTCATAGAAGTCAAATTCTTAATAAGTGTCTTCCATTGCTTAAAGTATTTAAACACTTCCTTCTTGGATTTTATAGTATAATCCACACTCAGTGAAAGTTAATATACATCTCGCACTACTTTTGGGCGGAACTTGAGAAGGACCCCACAAATCAATATCTCTTCTATTGAGAAAGGTCAAACTTTTCTTACTCAAATGTTCCATTCTTAGATGTCATTGTTTGGTGTGATTTGTATCTGATGATAAAATGATGGTAACTGCTGTAGCACTTGTAATTGTACTTCCTTGCAAGATATAGAGATTTTTTGATATCCTTGCCAATATAACAAGATGGCCATCCTTGGTGATTGTTAATACTTTATTTTTTGTCGAGTACGTGCACTCCTTTGCTTCCAGATTGTCTAGAGAGATAAGATTCTTCATTAGATCTAGAACATGTTGGACATCTGTCAGTATCATCATCATCTCATTATGCATCCTCAACTTAACAATGCTTATATCAATAGCTTTTGACTGTAAGTCATTATCCATTAATACAACTTCACGTTCAATAGATCTATATGTAGAGAACTAATTCCCATTGAAAGATATATGGTATGTACACTTTGAATTTAGAATCCAATTATTTTTTGATATATATAGATTAATGGCAATAAACATGTAACTACGATCAGAACATTCGATTTCTACATAACTTGACTCTATGGAATCATCATTGGGTTTACTCAATTGACATTTAAAATTGTCATTTTCTTTGTTCTGAAACTTCCTATAATTATCTATGATGTACTATTTCTTCTTGCATAATTATAGAATTTGCTCTATTTTTTTGGATATGTTTGCATGAAGATATAAAATCACTTACTCTAACGAGAGCAATCACAAAGGATTCTCAAGATAAATCTAGAATTAGAAGATCTACACTTTATAACCTCAACATAAGAGTGTATTTATATGATGAGTAAAAGGGGTCTGTTTGTGATAAATTTTTTCAAAGCAGATGTTCACTAGTCCCCTGCTTCAATTCTAAGCACTAGCAGACATCTTGAGTCTCTCTCGTATCGATTCTATGTGCTACCTGATGTCGGTAAAACTCCTGCGTTGATTCAGTAATATAGCGAACATCTACCAGGTCATTTCAATACATATTCAATAGAATCTAATATTAAGATAAGTTCAAGAAGTATCTCCTGGAGTGGTAGAATTATTTGTAATAGATGACAGATCAAGGAGCATGAATTCTATGACGATATTATAGAACTTCTGAAGCATAATAGTTTTTAGTTCATAAGTCTTGTATAAGTAATGAAAATAATGGTCAGCCACTGGAGTCAGCTACTCTATATCTGCAAGATCTATGGTTTATAAAAAAAAAAAACTACCATCCAACAGAAATACGATTAACAACAAAACAATCTGAAATACTTGCATACTTCAATTGGAGATTTCTGTTAATTTAGTATATGTCAGAAACTGAACACGAAACACGGTATTGAAGACCTTCACCTGTAATTATTTTTATTAGTTCGTGGATATGTAGCCACAATTTTGTTGGCAATTTTATTCTCAGCTCGAGTGTATATATAGAGTTAAAAGAAATAAATGTCGAGTTATACGAGCCTGGTCAAAATTTGCCTCCATGTTAACCACAAAAAAAAAAAAAAATCCACCTTTACGTTATGTATCCATCTGATGCTGACTCTTCTGATCTCCAAATCTTATATTGCTCATGTCAACGGAATGGATTATAAAAGCATTAAATAAAGCTGTGATAATAATATTTCACAATATCATACGGTAACCACGTGATTAACAGAATACAAGAAGAGAAAAATATATGTGGAAAAAAAATTGTGTTCTTGTTAACTCCAAGCATCCATCGGCATGTAAAATGCAAGAGAAAGAACAGCAATCTCGTAAAAAATAAAATTATAAAAGAATTCCTTAAGTCATTTCAATATCCGATAAATTGCAGATGAAATGTAATGAAGGCAGCTGGGATAAGAAGCAAAAAGATACCATTGTGATGTTGACATGCTTTGTTAGAGAAAATATGGGTTGGTATTTGGTAATGTTCCTTGTAGAACAGAAAGAAACAAACATGAAAATACCAAAGTGCTAATTAACGACATGATGTAATTAACCAAGAAGAAGAATGAAACGCATACCTTTCTTTGTATTTGAATCTCGCAAACCACGGAAAAGAACAACGTCCACTATCGTTTAAAAAAAATAAAATAAAATCATAAGTGCTAAAAGTCCACAGAAATGTCTCTTTCTTTGTCAATTCGCAATCAATTTAATGTCGTTTATCATTTATTTAAAGAAGTACAGATTGTTCCAGACCTGAGACATATGACGAGTTTAAAGTTCTTCCAACCACTGTGACAATAAGTCATTGTCATTATCAAACCTTTGTTTTTGTACAACAAAGAGTCTTATAATTGCTTTACTGAATTTTACACAAATCTGCACGACTCCAGCAAAAGAAAATGCCAAGAAATATTCAGACCAAGGCTAATAACAATATTTAAGCAAAAATCAATTCTGTACCCATAAAGTATGATCTGATAGCTGGTTTCGGACCAATATTTAAGCAAATATTCAGACCAAGGTGAATAATAATATTTAGACAAATATCAATTTACAAACATGCAATAAAACAGAAAAGGAAGGGAAAGACACATTTCTTATTAAATATTACATAATCTACCGACTGATTTCATGAAAAGAAGATTTCAGAAAAAATAATAAATTTATGTAGAATCAACTCCATCACCCTGCTGCCGTGCAAGGTATCTTTCTCGCCTTTCTTTCTGAGAAGCATGAAATACATAAATGGAGATATCAGACTCAAGGAAATTTTCAATTGCAAAAAGGATACAATATAATGTCAGAAACTTTAATTACCCATTCATCTATAACAAGCCCCTCGCAAGCAATCTTCGAGCCAATCTCCTCGGAGGGTTTCTTCCGAGTCTCTAGTGTTGCCTCAGCCTCAGCCAACTGACTCTTTAGTTTCTCCATTTCCTTCACAAAGTGAAACAGCACCAAATGTAAATGTAAAAGATATAGAAAGAATCAAGGCACAACTCCAGTACAGAAGTAAGATGAATAGGTTAACAGAAAATGACAGGTACATACACGACAAGGACGTTCGACATCCAAGAAAACAACCCGCAGAATTTGCTCTACTGATGCCTGATCCTTTTGCTCATCAAACTGCATCACAAAATTGAAACAGTATTTCCGTTTTGTCATTGTTACAGAAAAAGTGCATATCAAATTGCTTATTGATTGGATGAATAATCCTGATAAGCAATTTGATGTGATAGATCAAGTTGCTTATTCATTGTCATTATAAAATAGATGTAATTTCGAAAATGACAATGATTTGGATGGTTGAAACAAATCACAGATTATGTCCACGGAAGAAAAAAAAATCCAACATAAAAGAAGAAAAGAATAAATGAATTTTGGAAGATAGCTTCATAGCATTTAATAGGATATCATTGTTTTGCAAAATCTTGATCACTCACAAGGTTAAGCAGAACATACATCAACTCAGAGATGTAAAACTTCATTTCCTGCTAAACCTTTCTTTCTTTCATGGGATTAAACATGCTTTCCTATTAAGGAGATTTCTTGTCTAAAATCCTTGACTGTGGCGAAAGTAAAATTAAAACAAGAGGACAAGCTTACCAGTTCGGGTACATATTCTATGGGCAGCTTCACCTTCAAGCTCATAATCTTAAACTTCACGTTACACTTCTGATCTGGTTGACTTTCATTGTCCTCCGGTGCCTCCACGAACTTAAAGACTGAAGACACAAAATGAAATTAATGAAGAAAATATCGACAATTGATGACTGCAAGTTGGCTAATATCAAAGAGGTGAGCTTCTGATACCTGTAGCTATAATACTCTCGCCAGGAGCAAGTATTCCTCCTGGAGGACGCATGAAGCAGCTCTTTGGTGCAGTTGTTTGAAACTATTTTTCAAAAATATGTAGAGATACAGGTCATGCGAGTGCAGAATAATGACAGCAATAACAAGAATAATATATTAATGAAAATGTTGTGAAACAAAAGTTCCAAAAATATGTATATTTTTGTTAGTTATATCATATATTAGAGTCTTGTTAGTTAGTCGGATTATTGAATATCTATTTATCTTAGAGTATCTGATAAATCCTATATATATGTACTCTCATACTTATTAATGAATAATAAAGATCTCTTTCTCTCATTCCAACATGATACCAAAACACAGGAGGAGGGACCCAGGACCTAGCCCTAACCTTAGCCACCAAAGGATAGTAGGCTAGGGACTATCCGCAACCTCTCCACCATCAACAGTCTCTTTAGAGCCCACCACCACCTCCACCAACCCCAGTCGACATCGCTGCCACCATCACCGACAAGGTCGACCACTCCTATTGCCGCCGGATCCCTATCCGACACCTCCTTCTCATCCTACCACCTTCTCCCACCTCTTTTCCCCTCCCATTAGCCACCAGTAGGGTCTATTATTGCCCCCAAACTGTCAACTAATTCTTTGTTTCTCCTCATCTATGATTAAACAACAATGTTAGTAGTTACGTTGCTATTCAAATCTATGTCTTAGACTTCTTCAAAATTGTTTGTCGTTGTTGGTGTGTAGACTTGTCAAGTCCACACATATTAGAGTAATAGTCCGAGTGCTCCATTGGTGATCCAGTGTTTTTGTACTAGTACCAAGAGCAAATCTTCTTTGTAATGTCCTCTTCCTAGTGGTACTCATGGCCACTCATGAGTCATTGGTGAAGAATCTTAATGGAACCTCTGCAAAGCTTGATGGAAAGAACTATCTCCTATAGGTGCAGAGTTTTGAAACCTTCTTCGCAGCCCATCAAAAGTTAAAACACCTCATAGAATCTCCTCTTGATAGCAAAGACAATACATATGATGATTGATTACTGATAACATGACCATCGTTTTATGGTTGGTCAATAACATGAAGCCTACAGTTGCACATGAAGTTATTATGTAATGCTTAGCAAAGAAGATTTGAGATACACTACGACTTACATATAGCCACAACAAGTCTTGAAAGTTTTTGAGATGTACGAGCAACTGTTCACATTATGTCAGAGTGATCATTCGGTTCAAGAGCATTTCACGGTCCTCCATGCATTACTAAATGAACTCGATATATATCAACTCCTGACCATTGACATCAGACGAATGAAACAGTAATGTGAGGAGCTAACTATTTTACTCTACTTATCCAATCTGAGCCTAGACCTCTGCTTCTAAATATAGGGATAGATTTTAGACGCAGAGAGTGTCCCAGATTTGCAGACTATCTTTGTCAGAGTTTTACGAATGTTTACAGTTACGCCTACTCTAGTGCCAAATCCATTAATCATGATAGTCATATGTGGTCGTAGATACATCTAGAGAGGGCGATTGTGGAGACATGTGGTCGTATACGATAGTCATGATAGTCATATGTGGTACATCTAGAGAGGGCGATTGTGGAGACATGTAGACAACGAAGGCTGACCTCATTGCCAATATTGTAAATGGATGAAACATCGAATAGATAGGTACGGGAAAAGATAAACCGACCACTGATGACACATGTTACTACAAAGACTTCACTCATCACATCATCTAATGCTGAACACACTATGACCGTCTCTTAGGTAGATTATGAGTGACTTCTATAGTTACTGGCCACTGACTCCACTGACACAGCATCTCATACTACTTTCTCAAGTACTAGTGTCCTCGTAGCCTCCAGGGACAATTCGTGAATCAATGACTTAGGTGTCTTCTCTTATACGTCATGTACAAAAGATCTCTTTACCTATTTATCCTAGCTTTCTTCAGTTGCTATCTTTGATGGCCATTCTTGCTATGTTTCTGGAGAAAGGGTTGTGCAGGCCTCTTCCTAGCTTAGATTAGAAAAAATTCTGTTAATTACCTCTGTATTAATGCCATTATGAAATAGTTGCTTTGTTATATGACATTTTTTTTAATTTCACTACACATTTCAAGATTTGTAAATGGGAAGGAGAATTGGTTTAGATCGTGAACAAAGATATAACGTGTACTTACTGGTTCGTGACGACATATCACGAAGATTGACATCTATGGCGTCCACTCCTGAACGGTCCATTTTATGACACTATCGGTTAAGTCATCTCTTTCACAGGAAGTAGTAGCAAACTTTAACTTTATTTTTTGTATCCACGTTTGATTGTTAATTGGGTAAGTATTATCGTACTACCTTTAGGCATCTATGTTTTGTATCAAGTCAAAGCTTGAGTTAATTCATTGTAATATCTAGGTCCAATTAAAGTCTAATATGTGTTTGGTTATCGTTATTATATTGTCTTTATTGATGATTTTTCACGTGCATCTTGGATTTATTTGCTTAAGGTTGTAGTCATGTCATTGATGTACTTAAAATTTTTATTAATAAAATAAAAAATTAATTTGTTGTTACTTCCAAATGTTTGCGTACGAATAATGCACTTGAGTTTATTCAATTTAACATCCAATCTTATTGTGTCTCTTTGGGAATTATACATGAAACCACTTGTCCCCAAATGTTTCAACAGAATGGTATTGTTGAGGGTAAATACAAACATATCTTAGAGTCATGCGTACCATTATGTTGCAGATGAATGTTTTAAAATACTTGTTATCTGATGTCATCTTTACAGCTTTCTAATAAATAGGATGCCCTATACTCCTACAAGAGGTGACGTTCCAACCAAATGTTGAACTTTTCTCTTTATCTTCTAGGATTTTTGAATGTATTACCTTTGTCCAAGATCTCTCCTCTGAACTTAACAAGCTGTCTCCTAAGTCGATCAAGTGTGTGTTTATGGGTTACTCTAGGACTTAGTTGAGTTACAGCTATTTTCATTCTCCCACAAGATGGTATTTTGTCTCAACTGATGTCATCTTTTTTAAGTCTTAGTTGTACTTTAATGATACCACACTTGAGGTTGAATGTCTCCTTTTACCGTTTGTAGTTGAGCCATCTATCACAAGTGGAAATGACTCTCTAATTGTGAACAAGGAGATGTCACGTCCTCTGTAGATATATTATCGTCACAAGTAGATACACCCGCCTCTTCCGACAGAGTTATTCTCCTTCGTAAATACAAATCAATCTCCCACCAACTCCGACATTCCAATTGCACTACGAATGGGTATATGTTCTTGCACTACTCATTATATTTCCAATTTTATTTCATATGACTCTCTTCACTTATCCTTTCATAATTTTGACTTATCCATTTCTTCTGAGTCTGTTCTCAAAAGCTATTAGGATGTCCTCCCAATCTCTCATTGGAAGGCAACCATAGATGAGGAAATAGCAGTATTAAGATCTTATGACACTTGAGAGTTGGTGATCTGTCCAATTAGAACAATCGTAATTACCTACAGATAGGTCTACACTATAAAATATAAGACAGATAGAACAATTGACAAGTACAAAGTTAGATTAGTGGTTCAAAATTTCACTCAAACAAATGGCGTCGACTATGCAAAGATTTTTTCACCAGTCGCTAGGCTGGATTCTATCAGTATCACTCTATCTATTGTTATAAATCAACCATAGGAGATGTACCTGTTGGATGTGAAGAGTGAAGAATACTTTCTTGTACGATGATTTAACTGATTCGGTACTTATTGAACAGCCTTAAAAGGATAAAGTATGCAAGCTGAAAAAGACTAATTATGGTCTAAAATAGAGTCCCAGAGTTTGATTTGAGAAGTTTAATCAGGTAATCATGGTAATTGATTTTCAAAGATACACTGTCGATTATTCGGTTTTCTACAAAAGAACTACCAGTGGATGTATGTTCTTAGCAATTTATGTTGATAACATCCTATTGATAGTGTAGACACCCCAATTTTGAGGTCATTCGACAGTAGACTCCTTCGGATGATACTCTGGTAGCGACCACCAAAACCCTAACCTACACAAACCCAATCAAACCCACACTAGCCCACTCTAACCCAATTAAACTTAAAACCGAACAAATTAAATAAAATCCACTTAAAATATAATAAATAAGATAAAAACCCTAATTAATTAAATAGAAACTCTAATTAATCAAATAATCAAACGTAATTAAATAAAATACAATTAAAACCACTTAAACCCACTCAAATCCAATTAAAATCCAATGAAAACCCTAATTCAAATAAAATCCACTTAAAATCCAAAATCCTAAAATAAACCCTGATTAAAACTCAAAACCCTAATCTCAAATCAATTAATAAAATCCTAAATCAAAAATTAATAATCACATTGAAATCACAAAACTCTAATTAAAAACCTAGAATAATTAAAACCCTAAAATCCATGAATATTCCAAAAATAAAATAAAACAAAACCCTAAATCAAAACCTAAATAAAATACTTAATTAAATCAACTAAAATACTTAATTAAATCAAGTAAAAACCAATGAAATCTAAATTTAATCTAATCAAATTCAAATTTTAAACCAACCAAATCAAAATTAGAAATTAATTCAAATAAATCCAAAACCAAAAAATCAAGAGAAAACAATTTAATCCATCTAAAATCAAAACAAATCATTTAATTAAATTTAAATCATCAAATAAAACCTCAATCAACTTAAAAAATTAAAACACAATTAATCAACCCAAATCCTCAAATCAAATTAAAATTCATCGAATTAAACTTAGTTTCAAAACACAAAACAAAAGAAAAAAAAAGATTAAAACAAACACCAAACCTTAACCTATTATAGCCCAATAGGCTCAAAAATCTCTTAAACCAGAAAACTTAGGACAATGCAAAAATAAATCCAGTGAGCTCACCGCCGACAACCCGCAATCTCCGAGGTCCAATCCATGCATCTCCGGTACGCAATCCTTGACGTCGCGATCTTCGAGCTTGCCTCCTCTGTCGTGCGACCTATCCAACGGCAGAGGCGATCCCGGAAGAAGATCCACGGTGGAGGAAGCTCCCGCCGGAGTTTAAAACTCCTCGTCGCCGTTAAAAAAAAGGCGAGCCTCCCCTCCAGAAACAACAACTTGAGACCTAGATCACGAGCAACAACCCGACCTTCCAGAGCGATCCCAACCCATCCTCTGTGTCCCGGAGTCTAACCAGGGCATTATCGGAGTTCATCGCCGTCAACTAGCCACGTCGGGGAGGATATTCAGCGCGTCAGGTAACCCCTTTCCCCTTTCTTTTCCTTGCTTCTGCAGTAGACACGTAGGGGTGTTTAGGTCCTTCCTAGGCAGCGACAGAGAGGTCCCCCCTGCTCCTTGCTCGTCGTCGGCGCTCCGTCGGTGGTGGGTTCAACCCACCGGTGGTGTCCCAGGCCGCCTGGCCTCCGACGAGGCCCTTCGAGGGTCTCTCCTGTCCTTTCTCCCCTCTCCTTTGATCCCTCTCCTCTTTCCCTCTGGATTCACGCCGCTCCGAGAGACACGTCGACGACGCCAACCCAACGATCACCGCCGCCGCCGTCAAGGGAGCACACCAACACGCCAGGCAGTCCCGCGCCTCGCCGCTGCTTCGAGAAGCTTCTCCTCCACCCTATGAAGTTGTCCGCGTCGCTCCTTCACTGTCCAGACCACCGGAGTACCTCGACGATCCCCCGCAGCCACCGACGTCGAGATGGGATGAGCACCTCTGATCACCCCGGAGCACACCAACACCTCCTGGAGCCTTGCCGTGCCCCTTCGATGTTTCTCAACCGTCACCGCTTTGATTGGAGCGCCCACACACCTCCAACCAGTAGCCGTCGTCTTCCCCGGCGGCAATGGAGCACCCCACCGGAGCGCGAGGTGGGGGAAGAGTCTCGGGCCTTCCTAGCCCCGCGCCACCTCCCGGAGACATTCACCGCGCCCCCCGAAGCTTCCAACATCGCCGTTCATCCTCCTTCGCCGCTGGATCGCCGTGGGAGCGTCGCCGGGGAGACCGCCGGAGGGGAAGCGCCCGCAACCCTCTAGTGATCTTTGAAAGGAATTTTTTTTAAGTCCAGTCCCTTAATTTCAGGAATTTATTTTTAGGTCCTAAGTATTTGCGTTCTGGTCCTTTGTTTTTTATTTAGTCCTGACATTTTGCAATCTTACCCCTGTAGCTTTAGGAATCTTTTTGTTTCTTTTATTTCCTCTATATATTTTGCATAAATCCCTTAAATATTTTCTTTTTTTAATCCCAAGCATATTCATGAATATTTATTTGCATTTAAGCCCATAAATCCATGTTTTCTTTACAATTAGGCCCAGAATATTTGCATGTGACCCCTAGAATTATTTTAAATGAGCTTTCTTTGGAAAAATTGTGATCTGAATGCTAAAACATCTAAAAATCATACTGTTTACCTCTAAATTTCGTTTTTATCACATTTAGTCCCTGAATTTTGCATTAAACCCCTCAAAAATTTAAAAATAAGTTTTTACTGTGAATTTTGCATCTTTAACCTTAATAAATTGCATAACTACATTGACCCACATAGAATCCCATTTTTTATTACTCTCAGCTTCCTAGACTTTTGCACACAAGTCCTTAACTTCATAATAAACGATTTCTAAGTCGCGAATTTGCATATAGGCCCTTAGATTAATTTTAATCCATCATTTAGGGTTTCGAAACGATTTCTTGCATACTTTTGTTATCTTTCACTTATGGCATTTCTTTCTTTTTTTTAAATCATAAATTCCACTTTGACACCATGATTTTCACAATGAACAGAGTTTTGTTTCACATTTTAACCACATTTGCACATAAGCACGAATTTTACACTTTAGACCCTAAACTTCTAGGAAATTACCTAAGTACAATCTTCACATCTCAGTACCGCATTAACATTGGACCGATCATCTACATGCTAAAACGGGAACTGTGAATGTAATTTTCATTTAGATCCTCATTCCTTTAGTGAATTTTGCATTTTAAACCCAGTGTTTGTCTTTTATTGTGCTTATGTCATGTCGTTGTATTTCTTTTCAAGTTTTCCTTGCAAATAACATTTTCTAAATGTTTTGTACACATTTTAGTCCATGCACTATCCCTGTGTTTGCATTTATCACATCCAGTCATGAAAATGACCAAATTGCCCCTATGTCTTCAATCCATGTGTATGCATTTTAATTTTGAACTTAGCCTTTCCTAATCCTAGTCCAAGCCATCCCTTGACACTTTTTACACATTTAGGCACTTGTTTATCCTTTTCATTTGGTTTTCAACACATTTACTCATCGATCCCTCATTTTAAGTGAGTTTGTGTCTTTTCCTGTATTTCCATTTTTTCGATTTCTTTGTGTTTTTGAAATCTCTCGCCTTACATTAGATTGGACTCTATTAAATCTCGTGCTTTGGGTTTTTGATTTAATTTAGATTTTCGTCGCCCAAGGGGGTACATGAACTGACCGAGAGGCCCACACTGGCACGTTTGTAGTTTATCTTCTCCTTTTCGATTTTCATGACCTTTTCACGATTTCGAGGATCTAGGTTGACTCCGTTGCTCATCTTTTGACATCCACATAGATTTCCTTAAGCAATCGGTCCAATAACATCGTCATTTTATGTGATTTTTCTCATATGTCGTCGTTTATCTGTTTTATGTGGATTTCTTCGTAATTTTTGCATACCATCATGCACATCCATCTAATTCTGTCTAGGCATTCATATTAGCATGTTCAGAGCACGATCTAGGCTGAGCAAACAATTATTCAGTCTTAGTAAGCGATTTAGGCTAGAAAGATCGAGTTTCTCGGACGTACGAGGGTGCTTAATACCTTCCTCGTGCGTAATAGGAATCCTTACCCATCCTTTATTTAGCAGACATCCAGCCTTCCCATTTGTATCCTTACCTTTTTGTGGTTTTCCTCGTCTTTCCCTTAAAAGATTAAGTGACGACTCCTTTTCTTTTTCTTTTATTCTTTCCTTGCACTTTGGCCATCTTGGCGTGGCTGTGGTTTCCTTCCCCCTCTTCCGGATCGGCATGGTCACAGAACTGGCGACTCCGCTGGGGAAACCCAGATTCCAACTTTCAGGTTAGTATTTTGCTTACTTTTGCTTCATCGGTTTGATTATTTACTTTGTTTGTGGTTGTTTGTTTACTTAGGATGTTTTTTGTGTTTTATTTCACACATTTGCTCTGTCACTGTACACACATGCTATATATCTTGCCTTTTGATGTGATAGATGTTTTCTTTTCACAATCATGATGCCACGACACTTGCACATGCTATGATCATGCCTTTTGTTTGTTGTTTGCTTGCTTGCTTGCCTTGCTTGTGTGTTTTCTTCTCCTTTTCGCACTTGACATGCCTAGAAGAGTAGAGACATGTTTGTTTCCCCCTTCTGGTTAAAATAAAACACACAAACTTAGAGAACAATTAATAAGACAAAACTAGAGACCAAATCAAACTCTCCCCCTGATTAATAAAATGCAAGTAAAAGACATTAAAGCATATTCCATGATTGAGCATATAGGACATGCATTCTTCTCCCTGAGTCCACCTACAGTCCGCGAAGGACAATTCTGGTAATCCGTTTTATAACTTTGACAAAGAACGTGTTGCCAGTTTGTTCCCCCTTGTCTAGGGTCATGTCGGTGTTAGTAGAGGATACAGCTCTATGTTACTACAGGAGACGAGGCTCCCAACGCACCATTCGTTCACTGCCTGTGCTTTGACTAGGATTTAAAGTGGAGACCTTTACTTTCTAGCCTGAGTCGGAAACCTATTTACCCATGTGTGATCTCGGAGTAGACGACCTCCCAGGAAACATTTAGTTGGTGAGAGAGAGCATGTTAGTTGCATTCATATGCATGTGTGTCATTCATGCCACCCTAATAACAT
>JAMKQA010024138.1:0-39054 GCA_024699735.1 Posidonia australis
GTATTAAGATATTTTTGGTAAAAACTTTGAATGTGAAATCTTATGAAGTATAATGGAATGGAATTTGAATGTGAAATCTTATGATGTATAATGGAATGGAATTTGAATGTGAAATCTTATGATGTATATGTGGTGAATGTATTTGAAAGTCATTGTAACAGGTATTTTAATGGAATTTTTAATTATTATTATTTTTACTGTCCAGTATTAGCGAGGACATAGCGAGGACATTTCCTCGCAAACATAACGATATTAAGCGAGCAATTTGCGAGGAATTGTCCTCGTTAAAACTGGAACGACCATACAATCGTGTTATATTTAGCGAGCACTTACCGACGAGTTACCGAGACGGTACGAGGATATGGCGATGACATTACGAGGACATATTTCCTCGTAATGTCCTCGCGAGATATATGCAAGCACATTTATCCTCGCAATATTGATTTAACGAGTTACGTAGCTACGAGGATACTTATTCCTCGCAAAGTCCTCGTTAAACTATCTAACGAGGCAATTGCGAGGAAATAGCGAGGACATTGCGAGGTATATTGTCCTCGCTAAATGTCGATTTTCTTGTAGTGGTTCCTTGATGATGAGTTCTTTCATGATCCAAAGGGGAGCATTCTATAAATATTACTTGTCGTTAGCAATGTTTTTAATTTTGCATGGCAACATCGTGGATATATAGTTTTTTGCAATAATGGATAACTAGTTGCAACACATCCTAGGGTGGATTTAGTAATTCCCAATTGAAGGAGTTAAAAATACATAACAATAAATTTATACAATCTTAAATTTATTAACATTATATTTAATGTATATATCTACCAAAGGAAATAATTTTTTTGCAAAATCTAAAAATATTCAATTACAAATTTTCACAAAATAAATTTACCAAACAAGAATTAATGATGCTCAATCGTAATATTATTTACTTGATGACGTATCTATCCTCCTCTATCTTTGAAAGAAGTACTTATATTAAGAATATCAATAATATTCTCCGTGCAACTTCAAATAGAGTATTCTAACCAGATTCTCTTTATATCTGAGTCTTTGTATTTTGATAAATTAATATAGAGGAGTATATATATATTTAGATCTATATAAGACTTTTTAAAATCACATTTGTAAGCAAAATTGAAATCAGAATTATACATATATTCTATATTTGAAGACTCATTGGTTACTAACACCGTGCACAATGGCAATTCATCAACTAATTGTTACCCCCCAAGAGCTCTTCAATGAAGAGTGATATGTCGTGATAAGAAGATCCTCCCACTTCCACAGCTTGTACCGCCATCTCACCCAACTCTATGGCTCTCTTCCTCCTTTCTTCTCCCTCGTGTCCTCTACACACCGCTTTCTCCACAGCCTTTGTGATGTTCTCTCTCACCACCCTCGCCTCAGTCTCGTCCCAGAAGGTCTTCCCCTTCGCTCCGATGGCGACACCAGTTCTGATCACGTCCACTATGAAGTTCTCGTTCAGGAACTGGTCTGCAAAGAAGGGCCATGTGATCATCGGGATCCCCGCGGCTATGCCCTCCAGCGCCGAGTTCCACCCGCAGTGCGTCAGGAACGCCCCCGTCGATGGGTGAGACAGTATCGTCATTTGTGGTGCCCAACCTCTTATGATCAGTGACCTCGTTCTTGTCCTCTCTTCGAGCCCATCGTTCTTGAGCCAGTCCTCGAACTCCCCAAGCCTTCCATCGGCTGTCTTGATCACCCAGATGAACGGGTGGCCGGCGGCCTCCAGGCCCGTTCCGATCTCGATGAATTGCAACAGCGGCAGGCGAACGATGGTACCTAGACTGACGTAAACGACGGACTTGGGCTTCATGGAGTCTAGGAAACCAAGAACTCTGCTCTCGTGGATGGACGACTTGGCACCTCTTGCCGCCTTATCCGCGGGTTTTCTGTTGCAGAAAGACACCGGTCCCACGGACCAAACCTTCTTCCCAATCTCCTTGACAAACCTGTTCAAATAACCACATTGGTATCAAATATAGATTCTAACTCAGAAGTCAGAACCAATTGATAACGAGCATAGATGGATAGAATACCTATTCATGTATATGGGTTCCATGTCACGGAAGGTGTTGAGGATCACACCATCAGCTGCCGAATCGCTAGCAGCAACCTCACTGTATATCCTGTTGAACTGTTCCCCGGGAAAGAACATTTCTACATGGGGACAACTTACCTTAATCCGGTGAGGAAGACCAGGCACAACAGCCTCGCTCTCCGTAGACGACATTACTTCTTCAACTCGCGGAAGGAGCTTGTTCAAGTAGATTGTGAAGCAACAAACGCTATAGAAGACAAACCTGGGAACCTTGAGCTCCTCAGAGACGTGGCGAGTCCATGGGTGGCAGAAGTCACTGATCATGCACGTCAGGCTCTCGGGGTCTTCCCGCTGCTGGTCTTGGATGTAGAGTTTGAGCGTTTCGGCTAACATGTCTGTGGCTTGGAAGAAATTTTTCACTAAGGCGGAAGTGGGCAAGATATCGATGTTCTCGCAACCGTCCGGCAAGCCCGCCTCCTCACATGGGAACCGTAACGGCACGAAGTCGATGCGGTGACCGGCTTTTTTCGTGCGGTCGACGGTGGCTTGTATTCTGGAGAGGTTGAAGGGGGTGGTGATGATGGTGACCCGCATGCCACGCTCTGAGAGGAGGCGGCCGAAGTCGATGGTCGGGATCATGTGGCCTTGGGCCATGAAGGGCACCATCACAAAATGAATTTGCTTCTTCTTGTACACCATCTTCGTCGGCTCACCATTTGCTATTGTTCCAGCACTTTCACTCTCTCCAGCCATGTATTGTGGGCACAGCAAACTCAAACAAATAAGTGTGCGATATAGGAGAGACGGCTTTCGATTGGAGTCCATGTCTCTTTTGATCATATATATTTGCGCGGCCTTAACCACGACTCCATTAACGACAGAGCCGTGAGACGTCACTGGTGACGGCTATGTAAGTTTGTTTGTTTGCGAGTGTTGCGTTTCGAGGATGTTTTCAGAGTCGTCAGGCAAGTTGCCACCACTAGAGTGACGCGGTTTGAAATCCGTTTTTAGTGGTGTGAAAAAAAAAAAAGAAGCTCTCACTAGACCTGTTGCGATCTGGCTAAGGTGAGTCTGCACATGATCCCACCACTCAAAAAAAAAAAAAACTCCTACTAGACTATTTATTTGTTTTTTTTAATGATTATTAATATATATTACAAACAAACAATTGATTATGAGAAATCACCAACAAATGATGTAATATATATGATGTTCGTAGGAGTTGAACTCCCGACCTTTCGTACAACAACAAAGAAACTTCATCACTAGACCAAGTGGTTGCAAACTAGACTATTTATTCGTTGCGTTCGTGGCGCATGTGAGTCCGGATCGACAATTGTTGAATCAATGTTTTTTTTTTTTAAATGATAGATATATATATATTTTTTCTAGTAGTCCATAAGATTAAAGGATGGTGTGAGTCCATTCTCCCTAGTCAACTACACCATAACAATTGATTAACAGTTGGATCAATGTTTTTTTTTTGTTAACGGTTGAGATAAATAGGTATTATTTCTTCGGCTCAAATGCCAGATAAGAAACATATTGTTAAGTAATATTACAGACCCATAGGCTATTCACCCCAAAAAATCATATTGTATCATCAGTTTAATGACAAAAATGAGACGAAAGAGCAATACATCAAAAAATCTCTATTTTTCTTTTAGTCATATATGGGCTGCCTACTTCATTCATTCATGGCATCTTGAGTTGCCTCTCCAGATGGGCGGAGAGAAGAAGGGATAGAAGGTGCAGCAAGAGGCTCCTCAGAATGCGAGCCCATTGCAGAGACAAACTGAAGCATGTCATCCTTCTCAAAACCTGATACAAGATTTACCACCCAAAATTTCATCAGACACATAATATCATTAATAACCAACAAACCTGTCTTATAAGTATTGCGAAAGATCCTACAGTTTCTTTCTCTCCAGATCAACCAGAGAATGATCTGGAGAAGCAAAATCCACCCAGGGAAAGAGAGGTAATGCTTAAGATTAAGGGTGGATAAAAATAAGTCTCCAACAGATAAAAATCCAGGGTGAAGCTGTGAGTTCAAGAAGAACCTCCAAATCTCCCTTGCAAAAGAGCAATTGAGGAACAAATGGGTATTACTTTCAATGCTAACAGAACAGAAGATACATAATGGGGAACCGGTCCAAGTTCTTTTCAGTAAGTTTTCTTTTGTAAAATTCCTATTTTGAATGACTAACCATGCAAATAGCTTAACCTTTAGGGGTGAGTGACTCCTCCAAATGTTTTTGAAAAAAATATTACGAAGACCCCCATCATTTATAAGGTGATAAGCAACTTTCACTGTGAAGGTATTATTATTTGAGGGAATCCAAAAGATTCATCCTCTCTTGTATTCAAAGTTAAAGTCTGCAAAATACTAACAAAACCCTCCAACTGCAATTGAAGCATATTGGAATTAAAGGCATCACAGTGAACTGAATAGAATAATCTGTTGAAATCAATATTGAATAACTCCAAGGTTCTTTTAACAGAAGTCTTTTTAAA
The DNA here is from genome assembly GCA_024699735.1 of Posidonia australis. Lineage (NCBI taxonomy): Eukaryota > Viridiplantae > Streptophyta > Magnoliopsida > Alismatales > Posidoniaceae > Posidonia > Posidonia australis. The sequence goes on from JAMKQA010024138.1 coordinate 4,586, forward strand.
TCTAGCAATACTATAAAGTTCAGGGAACAGTATACTCAGAGAAGTTCCATTATGCCATTTATGTCTCCAGAAGATAGTATTGGAACCATTGCCCACAGTAACATTAGAAAAGTAATTGAAAAAGTTAAACCCTTTTTTGATATGCCTCCATAAGGATGAGCAGGTGGAAGTGGTAGTATTCAAGAGAGCCCCAGGACCCCTATTGCAGTTGGATCAATGTTGCAACAATCGTTTACAACAGATGCAACGGCTGAGATTTCGGACTATTGCAGAATTGAGCTCACTCTCTCTATATGAATGGTCCCTTTTTTTCCCCTTCAGGAAGATGTCTCTCTGTGAATGATCGAACAGAGGTTTTCGTAACTTTCTAGGACAGATAGCTAACATCAATGATTGAGCATTATAGTGCGAAAATGGTTGAGGTAAAGGAATCGGTTTTCTGTTTGAAAGGGAATTTAAATTATATTAGTGCAATCTAAATTTCAAGATAACATGTAAAAAGAATTCTATGTTGTTTTTAAGTTATCTTAAGATTAAAAATTAATTTGTATAAGTCATTTCTTATTGGTATAAGGATCTCCTGTTTTCAGGTTAAAAGACTTAATTCTATTCTGAAATGTAGTCAAACTTTCCTACCCATAAATTATCTAAGGAAACCACTTAACTTCAAAAAAACCTCTTTTAATGATTGAACAGTGGTTTTAAATAAATTACACACTCGTCTTGATTCTTAGAAGAGACGATATTTGTCTGTAAGGGGATGACTTATTATTCTCAATTCAGTACTTTTACTAATTCCTACGTACTACCTATCTGGACTTCACTTACCAGTTAAAATCAAGAAGGAGATTGACAAAATCCACAAACAATTCATTTGGAATGCCGATTGTTTTATTTACAGAGGATACCATATTGCTAAATGGTAAAATATTTGTAGGAAAAAACAACATGATAGATTAAGGATAACTAATATTAGAAATTTTAATTCTGCCATTTAGTGCAAACTCTTATGGAACCTTTTGTCACAAAAAGAACATACAAAATAGTGTTGCATGATTAGAAGTAGATACTTTAGGAATAACTCTCTAGCCATTATATTGAACACTTCTTCCAGTCATATATTCCATCTACAAAAAGAGTTAAAACCATGCTTTGTGATTGTAGACACCTTGGTTTCCAGTCGATGTTGGCAAGTAGTCCCTTTGAAAAGCGCAACTGGACAGTGGACCTGGTCCCTCCCCATATATCCACACCAACCCAAAAATCAGCATCTAACCCAAAGCAAATAATCTATCTTAAAACTATCCCTAAGCACCATGCCCAACGCCAAGAATCCAACCCATGTGCTCTAGCCCAATGGGATGCGCGACCTATATGCGTGTAAGGATCAAGGCTGGCAAGCATGAGTGGTCCGACCTAAAGCTTTCATCGTACCCTGGACGAGCGTCAGCGTCGCACACATCGCCTTGGCTACTGCCCTAGCGTGCCTGACACCCCTACAAAGGCCTCGCCTGGCCCTACCACGCCCTCACTGGCCACGGCACTGCACACACCACCTTTGAGTCAGGACAACACTCCCACAGCATGCAGCCGTTTGACAATCCCCTCACCAACACACCACTCCACTGACTTCCTAAGGCACGCGAACTAACCACCAAAACCAGAGAGAGAGCTTGGCCAGTAACAGATAGACACACAATGGTGAGAGAGAATGAGAGAAACCCATCGATTGGAAAATTAGGGAGAGGTTGGAGAGGAGAGACGAAAGAGCACACCCGAACCCACTCAAAAAGCCAGCCTTGCCTTACATCGGGGAAGACTCCTGGGTGTTCGTCGAGAGTTCCTAGGCCCTGACGACCTGTTCTCAGCTGTTGGACCACCATCCCAATTTCTCCGTCGAAATTCCGACTGCCGTCTCAGGGAAGCACACCTGGCCAATACCGGTATAATTCACTCGCTTCTTACTTAGAATATTGTGACCATGCCCATCCGGAAATCTAGTGCGGAGTCGCACCAAAAGGAGGAGGCCACAACCATGTCAGGATGGCGAAAGCAAAAGATAGGATAAAATGAAAAATCGGAGTCGCCACCTAGTCATTTAAGGGAAAGACGAGGAAAATCACAAAAGGATGAATGCATGTGATGCAAATGAAAAGACCAGATATCTACAAACCAGAGGATGGGTAAAGATTCTTATTACGCACAGGGAAGGTATTAGGCACTCCCATACACCCAAGTAACTCGATTTTCCTAGTCTGATAAGCTTATTAAAGGTTGAATGAATGCTTACTGTAGATACCCCAATTTTGAAGTCACTTGACAGTAGGCTCCTCTGGAAGATGCTCTGGTTGCGACCACCAAAAACCCAAGCCCTTTTAAGCCCACAAAAGCCCATTCAAGCCCACACTAGTCCACTCTGACCTAATTAAAATTAAAACCAAACAAAACACATTTAAAGCATTAAAAACCTAAAATTAATCAAGTAAAAGTCCTAATTCAAGACAATATTAAATAAAATTCACTTAAAAACCAATTAATCAAACAAAAACCCTAATTCAAGTCAAAATTAAATAAAATCTACTTAAAATCCAATTAATCAAACAAAAATCCAAATTTAAGACAAAATTAAGTAAAATCCACTAAAACCCTCTTAAAACCCAATTAATTAATTAAAAACCTTAATTAAAATCCAAAAAACCCTAAATTAAAATTTAAAACCCTAATAAAACCATAAACATTAATTAAAATTCAAAACCCTAATTAAACCATAAACCCTAATTAAAACACAAAACCTAATTAAACTCAAGATCCTAACCCAAAACCCTAATTAAAAACCAAAAAACCCTAATTAAAACACAAAAACCGTAATTAAACTCAAAATCCTAATTAAAATCCAAAACCCTAAAATTAAAATAGTTAAAACCATAAAAAACCCTAAAATTGTTAAAACCCTAATTCAAAACCAAAATCAAAAGTCAAATTTAAATTACAAAGCCCAAATTAAAAACCATAAAGCAAAACCCTAAAATCCATGAAAATCCCAAAACAAAAATAAAACAAAAACATAAAATAATTAAAACCCTAATTTAAAACCAATTAATTAAACCTTAATCATAAATTTAATTAAAATCATAAAATACAATTAAAAACCTAAAAGCAAAACCCTAAAATCCATTTAAAACCTTTAAAAAAGCACACTGTTCATCATAAAAGTGGATTTCTCTTTACAGTTTGGTTCTGAAAATTTGCATTTAACGTCCAGAACTTTAAAAAATGAGTTTTCCTTGTACATTTTGCATTTTAGACCTCAAGAAACTTCATAATTGCATTAACCAATATAAAAGCCTCATTTTTATCACAATCAGACCCTGAGATTTTGCAGAAAAGTCCCTGGATTCACATTAAATCAATTCTGAGCTTAAAATTTACATTTTAACCCTTATTTTAATTCCAAATCCATCACTTAGGGTTTTAAATGTTTTCTTTCATGTTTTTGGGACATTTTTCACTCATTTCGCCTCATTCTGCATTTAATCATTGATCCCTTTTAAAAATCATGTTTGCACTGAGATTTGATCCTTATCTTTACATTTTGGCCACATTTGCACTCATGTGTGAATTTTACACTTTAGACCTTGAATTTTCAAGATATTATCCAAGTGCAATTTTTACATCCCTGTACCACATTGACATTGGACCCATCATTTGCATGTTAGGATAGATGTCATGAGCATATTTTTATCCAGTTTCTCAGTCTTTTCTGTGAATTTTGCATTTTGGCCACTATGTTTGTCCCTTATTGCGCTTACATCTTTTTATTGATTTTCTCTTCCTTGCTTCTTGCAAATAACATCTTCTAGACATTTGGCACACATTTTGACACAACTTAGGCCATGCATCACTTTCACGTAAGCATTTATCTGTACATTTCATATCCTTTTTTTCTCACAAGTGTATCTAACGAGCCAGCATCTCATACCTTTTCTTTAGTGGATTCCTTTCTCCACTTTATCTTCAGAATCCCTTATCCAATGTCCAATTTGATTTACTTTAACCCTACATTTCAGATTTTTGATTTGATTTGGATTTCATCGCCTAAGGGCATACATTAACAGGCTTGAGGCCCGACATTGTCCCCACTACGGTTTATTTTCCCCTTTTTGATTTTCATGACTTTCTCCATGATTCCGATTCACTTTGTCTTCAAAGTTTCTTATCCGATATCCGATTTGATGAGCTTTAATCCTACATTTCAAATTTTTGATTTAATTTGGGTTTCATCGTCCAAGGGCATACACTAACAGGCCTGAAGGCCGACATTTGTCCCTACCACGGATTATTTTTTCCCTTTTTGATTTTCATGACTTTTTATGATTTTGAGGACTCGGGTTGACTTGGCTTGTTACTTTTTTGATATCATTATGTTTTTCAGAAGCGTTTTTCAACAAAACCTCGTCATTTCATGTGATTTTTTGCGATTTTGTCAATTCCTGTGGGTTTCTTCGCAGTTTTCGCACATCATCTTACACATCCATCCAGTCTTGTCATGGCATACATATTAACATGATTAGAGCATGATTCAGGCTTAGCAAACATCCATCTAGCATTTAGCAAGCAATCTAGACTAGAAAGATCGAGTTTATCGGACGTACGAGGGTGCCTAACACCTTCCTCGTGCGTAATAGGAATCATTACCCATCATCTGGTTAGCAGACGTCCAACCTTCACATTTGCACCTCATGCATCCAATCTTTTTTGTGGTTTTCCTCGTCTTTCCCTTAAAAGACTAGGTGACGACTCCTCTTTTCTTTTTCTTTTATCTTTCCTTGCGCCTTCACCATTTTGACATGGCTGTGATTTCCTTCCCTCTGGCGCGACTTCGCGCAAGGACCTCCTCGGGTCGGCATGGTCACAATACTGTAGCATGATAGCCTTTTGTCAACCTCATGCTTTAGACAATCATGGGGCACAATATGCCATGGAAAGAAAAACTAATGAAAGAAAGCACCTACAAAACACACTTTGATTACCCAACATCATTACATCAATGGCAATTAAAACACCAAATCACATGGCAGGATGTGCTTCCGTTGCGATCACCCAAAACAAGATTAAGTTAGAAAGCCAACTCCCAAACAACTACCAACACTTACAACACTTTAAACTGCTAAAACATGCTAGGAACATACACTAGTGAACTACGCCTGCCACCCATGTGTCTCGACTAGAAACCTCAGGTATTACAAATATTCATAAAATAAAGCATTACAAGACACTAATATTCCATATACCAACTCTCTAAAATATAAGTTGTACAAAACAATACAAGCATACACAATCCACTCTCACTAATTACCACTACTACACTATTATACTATCATTCACCTAACACTCATAATATTTCACCTACTTACAATCACTCACTATAAGCACAAGCACACTCTTGTTGCTACACACTCTCTAGCACTAAAGACCCACTTGTACTCTTGCTTGATTCACTACTTGATTTTACTTAATTATGATCCATGTGCTCCCACCACCTATTTATAGGCATGGGAAGATGGTAGAGGTTAGTGATGGAAAAATCTAGATTTTCATAGTTGACTTGTGGAGAAAGCTAATGTTGGAAAACTTTAGATACTGATTAACTTATTGGAGAAGCCATTGGTGGAAATATCTAAAGCTTGGCTAGAATTTTTCACATTGTTGCATAGGGACGATGGGCTTTAGACCAGACCCATCAACACTGACTTTCCCTTTTATCATTCAGATTTGTATCCAAAACTCTTTGAATTTTTTTTTGACTAAGTTCTTTAGTTAAAATATCTACCACTTGTTCTTTTGTCCTAACAAATTTCATCACTATCTCTTCTTATAGTACCTTTTCTCACAAGAAGTGATGATGAACTTCCACATGCTTGGTCCTTGCATGAAACCCTAGATTCTCCACTAAGAGTATCGCTGATTGATTATCACAATGTAATGATACTAGACAGTCAACTTGTTGATATAAATCATTCAATAATTGTATCTACCATGTGCTTTCCTCTGTTGTTAGGGTTAGCAATGGGTCGGGTCTGGACCCAGGACCCGTGGGTCTAGATCCATAAAGTATGGGTCTGGGTCCTAAAAATATGACACATGGACCCGTGGACCCAGATCCACTAGACCCACTCATTAACTGGATCAGGTCTGGGTCTAAAAATATCCAGACCCGCGAACCCGTGGACCCGATTTATATATAATATATTATAAGTTAAATATAAAGAGTAATGTATAATATTTACACTATATATATAATATATATTATTCTACTCTTAAATCTCATTTTCATTAAAGTCTAAAATTTATATGGTGTATGCACATTGATAGAGAATTATTGTATGGACATTGACAAAGTTGATTTATTAAAGTTAGATATATTTATTTATGTGTTGTTCAACTATCAATGGTTCATGATATTGTTCATGTTATATATTTATTTATAGTTGTATTTTATTCATAATATATGTGTATTGATAGAGAATTGTTTAGCACATTTATTTACAATGTTTTAAGTTTAATTAAAAATCTATTTTATTCAAAAATAATAATAATAAGTTGGAATACCCATTAGACCCAAGACCCGGACCCAGACCCGTTATCTTCATGGGTCTGGGTCTGGATTTGAGTCTGAGTCCTAAAATTAGGACCCAGACCCAGACCCAGATATGGACCCATGAAATAAGATGGGTCTGGGTCTAGGTATAGGTAGACCCGACCCAGACCCGACCCGTTGCCACCCATATCTGCTGCCATAGCTCCAACCCAATACTCTACTTCAGTTTTTGATGGTGAGACTATCAATTGTCTTTTACAACACCATGAAACAACTCCAAAGCCCAGGCTGAACAAGTATCCAGTAGTTCACCTTCCTGTATCATGATCCCTAGCATAGTCGACATCACATTAACCATGCAATTTGCATTCTTCTCATCCTATATATGTATAAGAGACCAGGATCAAGTGTGCCTTTCACATACCTTGGTATTCTCCAAACAACTTCTAGATAAGGTTTCTTTGGATTTTGCATGTATCGACTCACAACTCCAACCACAAATAATCTGGCCTTGTCATAGTTAGGTAGATGAGGCTTTCTACCAACTGTTCGTACATGATTGGGTCCTCTAGGTCTTTACCCTTAAGTGCACAAAGTTTGACCTTCTCCTCCAATGGTGTAGGGATTAGCTTGCAATCAAGCATCCCAAACTTTGCAGCATATTTCTTGCATACTTTTCTTGATAAAGGTAGATACCTACTTTTCTTTGATCCACCTTGAACTTGAGAAAATGTTTTAGTTCTTCAAGCTCCTTCATTTGGAATCGAACTAGCAGATTGTTTCTTGTCCTTCCGATCACCTCCTCAATGTCTACCATGATGATCAAATCATCCATATACATGAGAACTATTGATATTCTTCATCTATTGTTCTTCATGATAAGGCTTGAATTTGCAAGAATGATAGAGTAGCCACACTGAACTAGGAGCTCTACTATCTTCTCATACCATACCCTTGGTGCCTGCTTTAATCTGTAGAGAGACTTCTTTAACTTGCAAACATGTTCTAGATGATCTTTATTTTCAAATCCCTTTGGTTGCTTCATATATATCTCATAATCTACTTCTCCATAAAAAAAACACATTCTTCACATCCATTTATTATAACTTTCAAGACTTGCTTGCTGCTAATGAAATCAAGACTCATATTGTAGTGGTATTGGCTTCTAGACAAAAGGTCTCGTCATAATCCAATCCATACTATTCTAATAATCCTCGAGCAACCAATTTTGAGCATTGTGCCTCTCTTTGGATCCATCAAGGTGATCTTCACCTTATAGACTCACTTAGTTGAGATGGATTTCACATCCTTGGTACTCGCTCTCATGTTTGATCAACCTTGTTTTAATACCACCTGAAGAGTATAAATGTATAGAAACATAATATTATTAATAAGATAAAGTATTACTAGACACTAATATTCTATACACCCATACTCTAGAATGTAAGTTGTATAAAGTGGCATAAGCTTGCACAATTAACTTACACTAATTACCACTTCTACGGTATTATGCTACCACACACCTAACACTCACAATACTTCACCTACTCACACTCACTACACACACACACACACTCTTGGTGCTACACACTTTCTAGTACTCAAGACTCACTTGCACTACTGCTTGATTCTACTTAGTTGTGATCCATATGTTCCCTCCACCTATTTATGGGCATGGGAAGATGGTGGAGGTAAGTGGTGGAAAAGTCTAAATTTTCATAATTGGCTTGTTAGGAAAGCCAATGTTAGAAAACTCTATATTCTAGTTAATTTGTTAGAGAAACCATTGGTGAAAATATATAGAGCATGACTAGAATTTTCTACATTATTGGGGTTGCCGATGGTGGCCTTTGGGCTAGGCCCATCAACAAAGCTAATCTACTTGCAAGGAGGTAATTCACTACATAAAGAATACTCCAGGAAGAAAACTATCTATACTATCAATCTTGGCATGTCAAAATATTATGATAAAATGTAATGGAAATTCATTGACAAAGCAATCGAAGAGTTTGGTTTCCAAAATAATTAAATGGTTCTTTTAGAAACGATGTTTCTGCTGTGAGAGAAGATTAAGGAAAGGTTGTCACCTTCGAACTTGCAATGGAACTTTTCTCTTTTGATTAGTGTCTAGGCGAGTCACCCTCCACTAGCTTTTAGGTGTTATTATCATTGGATGTTGTTATTGTTTCTCCTTTCATAATTTTTGTTTGATTGTAGTGAATATATAATCGTAAATTTGATAAATATTACCTTTTGCTAATATTAATTACTTATTAAGATTTGTAGTTTGTCTTTCTATCGTAGCTTTGTTATGCGCAAAAGTGATGAATATCTTGTACATTTTTTTTGTCTAGGGATGCAAATTAGTTGATCGAACCAGATAAAATTGTTTTTTTTTATAATTCAACTTGTCTTTTTTTAAATGTTTTGGTTTGGTTTCATTTGAAGAATTTTCAAGAGAATACAAAATGATTTGACTGGTTGGGTGATTAGCTAATAAACTGAATCGAATATATATAAGCACACATATAACTATCATCAATGTAGGAATTTATTTTATTTTTATGTTTGATCTAATAAAATATAGATATGAATGTTTTCATAGTACTATTATTGTGTATTTCTTTCACTTTTATTTCAAAACTTCTTTCTTATTACATAAGAAAAATGTTTTTTTTTTTTTGTTATTTCATATTCAACTAGTATTGATCAAAGTATCAATTGACTTCCTTAAAGATTATTTCTATGGTTATAAAAAACATGAATTGAGCTGAACTAAACCGAAAATTTTGTTTAATATGGATTGATTCCAAGAACAAAACGATTCAATTTGATTTCAATTTCTTCAAAATCGATTAGCACAATTTGATTTGCAATTTTGTCTAAAATCAAACCAAAGTATACCACATGCACCTCTAAATTTGTTAAGATACTAGAAATTCCACATTCACTAGTTTGAATAAATTAAGATAACTCAAATTTTCTATTTCATTTTTTAATCTATATATATCCATCAATATCTAAAAAGAGTCACGTACATATTTATTAGATAAAAAAGAGGTCACACATGAGGAAAGATTTAGAAGAGCTTTAGCACAGAAGGTTGTTTTTTAAAATGTCAGCACATATGTTTTATTTGATGTCCTCTTTATCCTTATTGAAGTGAAGTTCTTTTTCCCACAGAATTGTGGATTGATTGGATCAAACAAGAGGAGCTTTAGCATAGTAGGTTTTATTTTAAGTTTTGAGATTTCCTTGGACACATAAAATTTCTAAATATTGTTGACCTTATCATATGCTCACTTTGTTATCTTCTTCTTTTGTCCACATAATCGGGATTCATTTCCTTACGTCTTACAATACTAAATATAATCCACATTGAAAATAAATGAGTTTGAATTGTTAAAGTCATTACTCTTTATTAAACATATCTAACTTCCAACATGGAAGGACAAAAGTGCAACAATGAGACACATTTTGAAACTAATATTAGTCAAATATGCATTCTCACCTATCTTTCTTCCCAACAAATGTCACATTATAACCAACAAGCTCGATCAACCAAGTCTAGTGTTGTATGATCCCATGTTTAAGAACTTCACTTACAGTTTACCAACTACTATAGTGTAGTTGATCAAGAAGAATTGAATTCACATCTTCCATCTAGATTCGAATCTTATGAACTATAAGAAATATATATATATATATATATATATATATCTATTGATTTCAAAAAAAAAAAAAAAACACTCTTCCAAAAGATAGATATATAGTAGATAGATAGATAGATAGAATAATGGTAGATTAGGTTCGTTTTGTTCATCACCAATTATATAATTATAATGTCTGTAGTCACTTACTTTAGTGGTAAAGTCTCCTTATAGTTATACAAGAAGTCGAGAGTTCAACTTCCACAGACATCATATATATTACATCATTTAGTAGTAGTTTCTTACAATCAAATGTTTTAATGTAATATATATCAATTATCGTTTACAAAGAAGAAAAAAAAAACATGGCTATAATTAGTGAGGTACATAAGAATCCTGGAGCATCATTGCCACACTGGACCAAATGATAACATCACCACACTGGACCATCATTATTAGCTTTAGCAACCGTAGAATCAAAAGGCAAAAGGAACCACCACACACGGTAAAAGATTCCTTTCTTTTTCAAATGCATTAGTGAGGTACATAAACACATGTAAATTTGGAAAGAGAATTACTTTGAACATAGAAACGGGTGAGGAGAGAGAGGGGAAGATGGGAGGCAAGAGAGGATGGAAGCATGGGATAATCCCAACCATCATTTAATATCTTAATGGCCAACCACAACAACTCCACACTAACCACTTCGTCAACAAACATTTGTTCTTTGTCCAAGAACAGAAATGCCATCCTATCTTCACTTTCTGGGCCATGCCATCAACTTTCTCCGAATCCCATGAGAGAACATGTCGTCCCATCAACGCCATCTGATACCAGTGATCTAAAAACAAAGACGACTGGCATTGGGCAGCTCATTCCACTTTATTCGCCACCTGCTCAGATGCCTTTTTCCTTTCTTTTCTTTTCTTTTTTTTTTTTTTTTTTTTTTGTTCCTCCACTTCCCATGCCTTTTATTCTTGGTCTGTTTTCATTTATCTCTTTCTAGTGTTATGGATTCTGGAGAAAAGACTCTTATAGTGTGATTACCTTAATTAATTGTTCATGGAATTGCTAACTAACTAACTACCAAATTATCCTTTTTACTGTAATTATTGTTCAGTTAATCGTTTATGCACCTTAGCAGCAGGATGTGCCTTAATATGATTGAGAGGAGGGAAAAAAAAAAAACAACTAGTTACGACTAGGATCAAACTAAGAATTCTAAACACCCTTTTTATTTTAATAACTTAGTCTAATCTTGTGAAACTAACCTTTTATGTTTCACGTAAAACCAAACAAAATCAAACAATTATTTTGATAAACTCGCTTCAAAATCTAAAAAACCAAGGAGTAGAAGACGATGAACTTGTGTCACGAGACGTATAGAAGATGACGACGTTAAACAAAAGATATATTTTATCAAACCCCAAAAAAAAAAAAAAAAAAAAACTTAAAGACGTTCGTTATTGTGACACTTCACCATTAAATTTTTATGCTGAGTACTTAAACCTTCATCCTTGCTTTTGCCAATAATTCCGATTGGATGTTTGCACTAAACCACTGCAGAGGTGACGACAAGAAGAAAGAGCAAGCAAATCTTAATTTGACCATGGAAGAGTACTTCAGCTACGGAGAACTAGAAGCTGCAACAAAAGGCTTCGCCATGGAGACCTTGGTAGGCAAAGGAAGCCATGGCCGTGTCTACAAAGCCATCCTAGACAGCGGCAGACACGTCGCCGTGAAGAAACCATCTCCATGGCAGCAGCAATCTGGAGGGGCCGAAAAGTACGTCTCCAAGCTCGAGAACGAAGTCGAGATCTTAGCATCCATCAAATCCCCCCACGTCGTCAACCTCGTCGGCACCACAAGCTCCAGCAGAGAGAAGCTCCTCGTCATGGAGTTCATGCCCGGCGGCTCCCTTCACGACCTCCTCCACGAGTCGTCGGAGCCACCGGCGTGGCCCAAGAGACTGGTACATGCTCTCCAGATAGCGCAGGCGTTGCAGACCCTGCACATGGCCTCGCCACCGGTCGTTCATAGGGACGTCAAGTCGTCGAATGTTTTACTCGACTCGCTAGGAGATGCCAAGTTGGCCGACTTCGGCCTCGCCGTCAGAGACGCCAGTCTGCAACCGGAACACGTTCCCGCCGGCACAATCGGCTATCTAGACCCGTGTTACACCCGACCAGCGAAGCTTAGTGTCAGGTATTTATAAGTTTTTCAACCATTTCATCAGAATTCTACAAGTTCATTACTCCGATACCATATATCTTAAGTTTCATACGAAGATTACTCTCATACTGGTCTGTTTAATATCAGGAACGATATATATAGCTACGGGGTGCTCCTGTTGGAAATCATATGCGGCAGGCAGGTGATGGACGCCACATCCGACACGACATCGATAGTTGCATGGGCGATACCGCTGGTCAAGAGTGGTCTGATTGCGGAGGTTTGCGACTCCAGGGTAGCGTTGCCGTGTAAGTTGGAAAGGGCGATCGGGACGGTGGCTGGCCTTGCCTCCAGATGTGTTTCGGTAGAAGAAGTGCAGAGGCCGTCGGCCGGAGAGATCGCAGCCGAGTTACAGGCTGCCATGGAGGAACTTTGGCGGCCGCCGTTGTGGAATCAGATGGGAAGCAATGTTTGCAAGGGAATTCAGACATGCGTGAAGGTCTGGAGAATGAGAAGAAGGAAGAAAGTTCTTGCTACAAGGATTCACTGTGAGATTAATGATTTCCCTAAGGATGGTATCGATGATGATGACCACCATTGTAATCGGAGGAAGAACTGCTCTCTTCGTTGTCGACTCAGTGAATCATCTAGGGGGTCATTTCGTTATGCCTTAGTTTAAGGACAAAGTCTCGGATTATCGGGAGACATCATTGTCGTAAGCTGCAAGTAGAAACAACTCATGTGCTGCTTTCTCATGATATCCAGTCGTGCGTGCCCATTCATAAGTACCAACGAATAAAGTCAAAAGGACGAACGGCGTACACATCACCTGTGTCTTGTAGTCTAAACATCGTCCAATTTTTAGAAATTCATGTAAAGATGTTGGAATGTTACAATCGTCTGATGTATAAAAAACTATATATTAGAAGGGAAACATAAGTCTGCATTTTTTGAATGTTGAGACCGATCCTGCAAAAAGTTGATCCACCTCCGTCCGCAAAAGAGGCCTGAGTTTGTAATGTTGACTGACGAGATTCACTTTTTCTGTGAAAGTACTTTTATCATCACAGTAATTTTTTCATTCATTTATTTATTTTTTTCATCATCGCACTGATGAATGACGAGGACAGATACATGTTTGCACCTTTTAAAGATCTGATCTTCCTCCCTCCCTCTTTTTTTAAATAATGTCTCGATGTCCTTTAACTCACTTTGGTGTAAAAACTGCAAATGCAGAAGCTTAGAGGTAGTAATAATCAGATTGGAACGAACACCGAGAGGTCTGTACTTAGATCATTCACATGTCCACATCCACGCCTCGGTAGGTTTCACTACCAAAATTACTAAATTAGGAACATAAAATGGTTTGTGTAAATGTTTATTGAAAATATTTTCTCTAGGTACCTTTTTATTTTATTTTTTAAATCAAATTTAATTATATAATTAGTTAATCTATAAAATAATCTACTATGTATTAAAATTTCTTCTTAATCTGAGTTATATTCACTATTAAAATTTAACGGTTAAAATTTAACAAAATATATTGAATTTTAAGACTCTTAGATCAAGGATCAATAGTTGTTTAGTTTAAATGAAAATTTGACTTTGTATTTATAAATATCTAATAAATATATCTATACGGTTATTTCTTCTCTTCTATGTATTTACTAGAAAAAAAAAGAAAAGATGCCTATGTACTACTTATAAGTAGACACCTACATTAAAAAAAAAAGTTATTTCTCATCTTTCTTTCCTTTCTAAGCCTTACTCCATAGGAATTAATCCCAACAAACAGTTCTAAGCAAAACCAGGAATTGGAGATATACATGAAAGTGATTTGTTGGTAACATGGTGTTCTAAATGGAACTAAAGATAATTTAATTTAAGATGAAAGATATCAAGATATATTCTGATTTTGTTGAGAATAGTATAAACCTTTTTCCTAGAAAAGAGAGCTCAATAAAAGTTGAGTGCCTGGCATAAGTTATTCCACCACTGTACATTTACTCCAACATCATCAAGTTTTGTATAAATTATCTAACCATTCATGTAAAGGTCCCAGGATAGATTTAGTTACCAAAACCGAGTGTTTTCCACTGACCACATGAGTCTCATCTAACCACTAGTCTTAAGGTTTAGTGATGTGACTTAAACTAACTTTCAAATATTCTAATAAATAATACTGAAACTCTTAGAATAGGAATTATTGCTATTGTATATTATATTTTCGTTTAGAAAAAATTCTGTATACGCAGAATGTTTATGGGACTAATGATGTCATCTCCTCTTTTTATGATATTATTCCAGAGATGCTATGAATTATTTATAATTTTGTTTATTTGAATCAGACTTTTTTTCGTTTTTATCATCCAAATGTAAAAGTATCATTCAAGTGTCTGCAGCACACTTTTTACGACATATGTTAGTTAGTAAAACTTCTCTTCCAACGCAACTATTGGAAGTAGCTGGAAGGTTAGAAGTCGTATAGAAGTAATACCAAACATAGCCTAAAGTCGACTGGCCTCAACTAGAATTGGAATTACTCCTTTTTGTTCAATAAATCAATACTGGAGTTTTAATCCAACTTAAACAACGTCTAACAGATATTTGATTCTTGACAAATTAATATTTATCAAAGATCTAGCTATTTAGGTGCATGCTGTTGAACTACCGCATTCAAGTTTCAAACACTCAAAAAAGTCTAAAACCACCCAACATAATGTTGACCAACCTTCAATTAGACGATACATTCCCATCATAGGCGGTACAACAACTTCAGTTTAAATTATCTTTACTCTCACAGCATAGCAATAAAAGATTCAGCTTGTAAACATCAGATAGAAAGGTAACTATAGCTTCAAACAAGAAAATTACTAGTTACATGCAAACCCAATGCAATAATTTCATACCATGTGATCTGCATCTCAAATGATGACATGCTGCAGTAATGAGAATATCAAAACAGAACACAAGAAAAAGGCCAGAATTCAAGGCTCATGTGATCCGTCTGCTGTCCTGAATTGTTTATACCAGAGAGGACTACCATTATCAGTTTGTATGCAGATCAAATCTTCATCACAAAAGTCAAAAGGTGTTGCCAGCAAACCAACAGCATCTACAGCAATCCTTCCATTTTCAAGAGGCTCACAGATCCCCAGCCTTGTCCCAGATCAATTGTTATCCAGTAGTTTTGAAAATTGGAGTCACAGGGATGATAATACTTATCCTGAACAGAAGCAAGAAATCAATCACAAGGATGTTAAAAAGAGTAAAAGCGAAGGCAAAAGGAAATATTAGCCGAATCTCCATGCTTAGCTCGTTAAAAGCTAGATTCTTCCCTAGTGGACCATATGGGCCCGCACAAACCTCTGGAGTTTGATGATATTGCAGATCTCTACTGAATTAATATGTTTAAATCGAACTTGCTGATATAACTTTTGTCAGCATGTGAATTAATATTTCAGTCCAGGTTAATATTCTTAGCAGGCATAGCATGTGAAATAAAGTTGGCCTTGATATATTGAACGTCAGCCCAAGACGGTCATAAATCTCTCGAGATGGTTCCAGGATGATTATATAAACAAAGGAAAATGTTGGAAGAAGAGGAACCAAACCATCAGATTGAACTTGGAATCTTAATATATAGGACATCCAAATCGTAGGCCCTACGAATTTCATATTCATATCCAGATCATAGTTCAGATACCCATGCTGAACTAAAGAACCATTTTACTTTTTCAGATGAAACCCTGAAGACCAAATTAAAATGAGAATCTCAAAGGAAGAACGCCCTATTATAGTAATCATACCCATGCTTATGCTGGACTTTCAATTTTGTTTACGTTGGAAGTAAAAATACGCTCATGTGCTCAAAGTTTCTGCTTAGATGCTCAGTGCTCACATCAGATTTCAACTTCAAATGAAAAGATAATTACATAAAACTAGCAAAATCATGATCGGATATATAATAAAGTAGGCCCCCATTTTCACTTAAAGAAACGTCATCACTAAAAGTAATGCAAGCCAACTATTGATTATGATTCACAGCAAAATGAATGACCTCAAAATACAGACTCCAAAAACGGAAGATGAATGCAAAGCTGATGGCTATATACATTTACATTACCAAAGAAAAGAAAAACATAAAATGAATACTATATAAAAATATTTCTGCGAGGTATTGGAGTGAAAAAAAATGGAGTCTCTCCCTCTTGTCGAAATCAAAATCAAAATATTTCTCATCTCCATATTGAAACAAAACTTCCAACATCAGTAAAAATTATCAACTGAAGCAGTCATACGCTAAATCTGACTAACATCCAATCAAGACTGCCATCAGGAAGAAGATAATATAATAGAACTTCATCTACATTCATTCTAGAATTTAACACTGGACAAATATAGCAAAAAAATTATCAGAAGTGTGAGACCAGCAACGAAGGAGCCTGAAATCATCAGGAAAAATAACTTTAGCCGGTCTTCCAACCAAATGCAGTCTGATCAGTAGAAGCCACGAGTAAAGAGAGGAAACATTTTTATTTATTTTTTGTGAGTGGCAGAAATTCAAACAACAGAAGTATACTAGCAGCCATGGAAAAGAACTACTGCAATCACTTGGTATAAGGATACCATAATATCCCATGCATCTAATAATATTACCAAAAACTGGACCCTAGAAATGATAATCAAGTTGCGAAGCCATGCAACAATGTCCAGTGTGGACAGATTCACCTATGATTTTAAAAGCAAGCAAAGACTAGTAATCAAATTTCAATATTAAAAGTAGTAGAATACAAACCAAGTTTATCGCATGTTACCCTCCCGCAATACATCAATCATGTCGTATATTCTCTTGTCAGCCTTATGCAAAACCTACCATGTGTAGGTCATCGTGGTTAAATTAATCATGTGGAAACCAGAAAATAGTAAAAATACTGTATTTGAGATGTCATCATGGAAAACCTTGTTTGCTAGAAACATAGCTGCGTCTACAGATCCCTCTGCATATATTGACCGACCACATACATTGTGTTGGAACTCGAAAGAGACCCTGTAAATTAAAAACAACCATTATGGACAAGGACTTTATGGCATCATCATAAACATGTCAAAGCTCAAAACAGGCAAGGAAGGGTAAGTACGTCTGATCTGGTGATGTGAGATGATACATATGAAATGCATGGCCAGCTAGATACTCTTCAGGAACACCGACCATCTCGAGCTGCTTCTGAGGATCTCTAATTAGCTCTATCTGCTCATAATAGACAAGCATGTCAAATAAAGGTGGTTAATGCCATAGAATTTGTGGAGAAAAATAACGTAAATCGCATAAAATGAAATCAAAGAGTACAATATATATATATAAGCTATACATGAATCGACAAAATCCACTAATCTATTTAACTACTGACTAAAAAAATAATTAATTCAAATACTCTCCATCAAATTAAAGCATATAAATCTATCATGTACAGTTTACTACATAATAACGAAAAACATTGAGATCCTAATGTCTTGGTGAAAATGTTTGCAATTTGATCTTCACTTCTTACAAATGGTATACAAATCTTTCCATTCGTCACAACATCATGAACAAAGTGACAATCAACTCCTACATGTTTTATCAACTCATGAAATAATGGATTACTTATCATTTAGATGGTTGCTTAATTAACACAGAACATAGTCATGGACTTGTTGGATTAAGGAAAAGAATAATCACTTGTCTATTGCTACGAGAAGGATTATACATATATAATGGACATCTACTACATGGATATCCAACAATCCATCTAACCTATATACATAACTAGAAACATAACTAATACTCCCTCTCAAGCTGAAACATATATATTAATCATGTCTAACTTGCTACAAAGGATCTCCAACACCCTGACACTCAAACCTTTTGTGAAGATATCTGTCAATAGCTCTAAGTGGATATCGATAATCCCTCTCATCACCATATCATGCACATAATGACAATCAACCTCAATGTATTTCGTACGCTTGTAGAATGTAAGATTGTTAGTAATAAATATTATTACCTGATTGTCACAATGCATAGACATCAGAACCTCCACAAAAAATCCAAACTCAACTAGTAAAGACCTACGTCACATCATCTTAAATGATGTCTACACCATGGATCTATACCCTGCTTCTACATTAGATCTAGACAACACATTTTCTTTCTTACTCTTAGAAGTGACAAGTTGCCTCTAACATAAGTACAATATCCAAAAGTAGACTTCCTATCTCCTTTGTCACCTGCATAGCATGAATCAAAATATACTTCAACTCAAACGTAACCATGCTTCCTGTAAACAAGACCTTGACCAAGTATACGCTGTATGTCAATATACATAGGGCTCCTTACCAATGAGCCAATCTATATTCATGCATAAACTAACTGAAAAGTGCCACAGCATGTGAAATGTCTAGACAAGTAACAATCAAATACATCAACTTCCCAATCAGCCATCTATACCTACCTACATCATCAAAGGACTTTGACAAGTCATCCCAGAAGGTTGGACTTTGATCAACTATCTGGCTTGCACCTCAGAAAATCAGTCTCTTGTAGAAAGTCAATGGCATATTTCCTCTAGGACTATGTCATCATGTCTTTGACATAGGTAAACTCAATTCCCAAAAAATACCTGAATTTTCCCATATCTTTTAAACAAAATGCGTCTTCAACCTGTCTCGTTGAAGCCTGCAACATCACTTTCAATCAAGAGAATATCATCAACATACACAACTAAGAAAACATATCCACCAATTTGTTTCATGATAAACAACGAGTAATCAACAGCACATCTCTGAAAGTCACTGTCCATGACAATTCTACTGAATTTTTCAAACCAAACCCATGGACTCTGCTTAAAACCATAAACAATCCTTCGAAGTAGGCATACACAATTCTCTCTCTAAGTAATATACCCTAAAAGTTGATCCATATGCACCTATTTTACCAAATCAATGTATAGAAAAGCAATTTTTTACATTAAGTTGACATAACTCTCATAACTGATTTACGTCAACAGAAAGCAAAACACGTATTAAGTTCAATCGAACCACAGGATAGAATGTCTCCTTATAGTCAACCCATATATCTGTGTGAAACCATGAACAATCAGACAAGCTTTTTACCAGTTCACCGACGCATTTGGTTTATGTTTCATAGTGAAGACCCATTTACAGCAAACTACATTAGTTCCAGCAAGACATGTAATCAATTCTCATATGCCACATGAGACCAGTACTTACATTTCCTTATCCATAACTACCTTCCAATGTAAAATATAAAATGCTTTTTGGTAGTTTCTGGAAATAAACTCAAAGGAAATAGATAAACTGAAATTATGAAATGAAAGGTAAAGACTATCATAAGAAACAAAACGAGAGATACAATGAGCAGTAGGAGAGCATTTATCCTTATGAAAAGTAATGGGAATAACAGGATCATGCAAAGGTCAATCCAAAGACGTTAACGCTAACTCAAAAGGAAGTGTCAAATGAATCCATTGTCGACAATGATATACCTACAAATTACGGTTCATGACAATTGGTGTATCTTTGACATAGGTAAATTCCTTAATAAGTATAGGAAGCAGGACACCCTCTCAAGAAGATGTGGTAAAGCTAAGACTCAAAAAAATTAACATCGATAGAGACAATATAACTATAGGTAAAAGGATGATAATACTTGTATTCCTTTTGAGTCCAAGAATACCCAACAAAAATACACTTAACAATGAGGAGATAACTTACCAAGACCCAGGACCAAGTCTTAAACAAAGACAATACATCCAAAAAACTTTAGGAAAAGTGTAAACAATCCTATATTAGGACGAAACCTTTGTAAAGGGTGTCTCACCACCAAGAAGGGCAAATAACATCCTATTAATGAGATAAGAGGCAATAAGAATAACACCAGAGGTATTTACAAACCTTCATCTATAACATAATAGTGCAAGTCACATCAAGGATGTGATGATATTTACGTTCCACTACACCATTCTATTGAAATATACAAATACAGGAAGTTTGATAATGAATACCTAAAGAATCACAATAATGTTAAAGATTAGTTTGAATAAACTACAAGACATTATCAGTACAAAATATTTTAAGAGTAATAGAAAACTAAATTTATTATTTCAACAAAAAAAATATTTGACATTGTCAAGAACACGAAGTCTATCTTAAAGAAGATATATCCAAGATCAATAAACACAATGTAATATGTACGATGAGACAGAAAAAACACGACCAAGGTCCTAATTATCACAATAAACTATCTTAAACAAACTCTAACTGATAGTAAGAGATAGACGCCTATAAGTAACATGATGATGCTCACCCAATTAAATGACACAATTCATAATCAAAGGATCCAATAGAAACCCAAGGAAGATCCTGCTAAAGCTTGCGATAAGACAGATGACCAAGATAACAGTGTCACAGGAGTGAAGACTCTGTAATGGAAGCTAAAGGTGTTGATCCTCAAGATATCTCATCACAAACCAACAGATACACATCATGTCCACTCTCACAACTCAAACCAACCCCCTTAGTCAACAAATCGTGAAAGGTGCTATGAAAGAGGAAAAAGGTCACAAAATAATATAATTGTTTGGTAATGTTACTGATGGAAAGTAAATTAACTGAAAATCAGATAGATAAAGAATTTTATCTAGGATTATTTGAGAAGAAACTTGAATGATCCCTTCCCTAACACAGAACAAAGGTGACCAATGACAATGGCAACAAATAGATATCAGGAAAGACAAACGAAGAGATCACGAATACCTAATATGTGCGAAGTCTCTCCAAAATCTATAATTCAAGAACCATCCTTAGAAGCTAACAATACACTAGCATCTGAGATAGTAGCATGTAATGCAGTGGCAGAGGACTGATTGACTTATAACTGAAGGAACTTCTCATAGTCAGCCTACGATATGGTCACCATCTGTGAAGGTTGATCATCAAACAATGTTGACCAAACTATGGTCCTTACATGTGGTCAACCACTATGGTCCTTTCATACTGCTGTTGTCGACCAAACTTATCCCAACACCTATCTAATGTGTTGTTGATCCTACCACAATACTCAGATTTTCAAGTATCACGTCCTCTTCTAGAAAAGCAACCACGACCACACCCTCTAGAAAAGGTGGCCATCGCAGACTGATATGGAATGATAATCAGCATAGCAGTGGAAATCCTCAAAACATGAGGAAAAGTGGATTGTAATGACAGAACTGTCTCAACACTAAGAATCTACCTATGAATCTAGGAAGCAAGCTCCAAATTGAGTCTTACTAGAAAGATAGCTACTACAAATTCTTCACGATACTCCTTCATTTTGGAGATATCAACAACAAAGGATTGATAAATCTCCAATTCATCAAGTAGTGTACGAAAAGAAGTGAAAATCCTAAATATAACGATCTCCCCTAGTGATGAGTGAAGAAGTGTTCATAGATCTGAGAGACTAGCAATGTTTTTCTCATTCTCATAGGAATTCCTTAATGTGTCCCACACTTTCTTTACCGTTTTGAGCATTATCACACTCCGAACAATACTATCATCGATGTTGTTTACAAGATCACAGCACAATCATCCATGAACCAATCTTTATACACAACATTTTTCACATTGAGAGAATCATGAGTTATATGGCAAATCTTATATGCACCAAGGAAGGTCTCAAAGGCTTCAAACCACAATAAATAGTTCTTTCCATCAAACTTGATTGAAGTTCCAAAAAGGCTTTTGATCCATATATCACAAGAGGCTATCCTTCAACCAACTAGTAAGAATCGAACGTATGGAGAACACAAGCACACGAACACTAGTACAAGTATAAAATAAGGCACATGCCCATGAGCATGAACACGAATACACAATCACGGATGTGATCCAGAAATTATAGGTACACGCATAAAAGAAGTGTAAGCATAGGTACAACACATAGCAACCATAAACCAACATGCCCATCCAACAATACAAGCTGTAGAAGCTGTCGAAAGGAAGAAAAGAGGCCGACAAAGGAAAAAGGAGGGACTAGAGGGAGGAGGAAGACCAACTGATGACAAGAGGTTGCAAGGTGGACACCAACAACTACAGGTAATGCGTCGACTGCAGGTGATGGCATTGGCAGTTTTAAGAGCTCTCAACAGTGGGAGAGGAAGAAAGAAGAAAAGATGGGTTAGGGTTAGAGTTTTACCATACAACCTAAGATCTAATGCTATGTTACATTAGGAAAAAGAGTAATCATTTGTCTATTGCTATGAGAAGAATTACATATATATAAGAGACACTACATGAATATCTAATAACCCATCTAACCCATATACATAACTAAAAGCATAATTAACAGGACTCAATGCAGAAAATACCAAGATCCTCAAGAAAAAATTTCAACCACATCAATTCCCAAGTAGTATGCATCATAACCTGTATCCAACCCCAGCATTAAATCATGAAACTACATTTTGTTTCTTACTACTTTAAGATACAAGATTAGTCCAATAAAAGTATAATAAACAATAATGGAACTTCAATCAAATTTAGAACCAACATAATGATTAGTCAACATCAAAATAGACAACATCTAAATAACCATGATTACAATAAATCATCCTTTTGTCAATGGAATTCTTCAATAGCCAAAAATACGAAAAACAACTTCCAAATGACATACTTTAGGATTCTCCATAAACCGACAGACCACGCTAACAACAAACGTAATATCTAACCTAGTAACTATGAGATAAATAAATTTTTTAACTTTTTATCAACAAAATCGTCTACATAATCTGTGAACATTCGTGTCTCCCACAATAAATCTATCGCATACTTTCTTTGTGACAAAATCAATCCTTACTCGTCATGAGCTACCTCAATGCTAAGAAAATATCGTAGTTGACCAAGATCCTTTATTACAAAATACTTATGTAAATGTTGCTTTGTCTTTTCTACACCTATAGAATCACTTCCAGTTAAAAGAATATCAACCACATACACCATAGAATCCCATTGTTTAGTAAATACATAGTGATCTGCATAAATTCTGGTAAAGCCAACGGATGTCATTACTTAACTAAATCTTTTAAACCACACATGGAAACTTTACTTGAGTCCATAAATAGCATTTCTCAATTTGCATACTTTCTAAGTCTTTCCTTGAACAACATATTTATAGAGTTGCTCCATAAACACAATCTCGTATAAATCTCTATATAAAAAAGTATTCTTGACAACTAGTTGAAAATTTAACTAAGATTTTGCAACTACAGCTGCACGTCTAAAACAAAAATTCGAATAGAACTGATGCAACCAATAAGGAGAAAAGTCTTAAAGAAGTCTATACCATACGTCTATATAAATCCCTTGGCAACAAGACGAACCATGAACTAGTCAATTGTCCCATCTCTAACCTTGTTTCATTTGATAATGTTTTGTCTTCCATTTGCCCTTTCTCTGCTTTCTTTGTTTATGCCAAAAATGTATGAAAAGGCTAATACAAATCCTACTTGGTGACATGCAATAAATGAAGAAATGTAGGCTCTTACTTCTAGAGGGACATGCGAGTTAGTGGACATAACAATAGAAGAATCTTTAAACCTCTATATCCAAGGTGGTGGAGCAAACAACCATGCACTAGGAGCAATGGGTGTATGAGAAACAACTGATACACAAGGAACAACTAATGCACTAGGAACAACATGTATGCGTAGAGGAATAGCAGAAATATCTTAAGTAAAACCACTGCCTTTAGAAAAGAAATAAGGCTATCCTCAAAAAAGATAACATCAACACACACATATTGTTTACAAGGGATACAATTATAATAACAATAGTCTTTTTGAGTGCAAGAATAATAAAAAAATATACACTTTATTGCATAAGAAAATATTTCATCCAAACCAATCCCTAAAATGTGCACAAAAGAAATACAACCAAAAATACGATGAGTAACGTGAAATAAGACAACATTATGAGACAAGCACTTAATAAGAATATGGTTATTAATAATAAGAGAAGACATACTGTTAATAAGATCACAAGTGGAAAGAACAACATCATCCCAATAAAGTTTAGGAACACATGTGAAACATCAAAGTATAGGCAACATCTAAAATACGGTGTAATTTTATCTAAACCACACCATTTTGTTAACAGGTACAAGAACATGATATTTGGTGTATACTACCATTAGAAGAACAAAAAAATTGTAAAATCTTTAGACATAAATTCTAAGACATTATTAGTATGAAAACAGCGAACAATAAGGAAATTGAAATTTTATTTCATTATAAAATTTTCAAAACACGGAAGGAACTTGTGATCTATCTTTTAGAAGATGTTTACAAGTCGTTCTGCTACAATCATCCATAAATATAATGAAATACCGAAAACCAAATACAGATCGAAACCAACAAGGCACACAAACATCACAATGCACTAGGAAAGACGACCCATGATGTTTACATAACTAGCAAACTTTACATTGAAATGATGACACTGATGAACTTACAGATACGAACTTCTTAAGCTTTTCTATTAACAGATGATCCAAATGAATGTGCCACTCAAGAGGGCACACCTGTGACGATAATACATGAATATTAGAAAATAGAACATCTAAGTAGTACGTTCCACCAACCTCATAACCTTCACCAATCCTCTTCTTCATTTGTAGATTCTAAAACATACAATTAGTAGGAAAAAAAAGCTACACAACAATAAAGATCTTTAATAATTTTACTAATAAATAATAAATTAATCGAAAAGCTAGAGACAAAAAGAACAGATTCAATAAGAAAGGTGGAAGAGTAAACAAGGGAACTAGAACCATTTGCAAGAAATGTCAAGTGAGGAAAATAAAGATTGGTTACCTATCATATGAGAAGATACACCTAAATCTATTAGCAAGGACTAGTTGGAGACAATGTTAGCAGTAGTACCTAAAGTCGGTATAACAATAGTTATAGGAGGTGATGTAGTAGCGATAAGAAGAAGATAATCAAAGTTTTTCAAATTCCAAACATGTCAAAATAACCGCATCTATAAGATCCTCTAGAGAATCAGATGTGACATTGTTTACAACATTGGTTGGTTTATCATACTTGTCCCAGCAACGATCGACAGTGACTTACACGACAACAAGACCTGGATGTAAACCGTCCACCACATCCACTACTTCCATTTAAGTCACCACATCTATTGAAGGATTGTGACTATAAAAAAAAATTCGGACCATTCAACTTAACTATGGTCCCAACAAAAATATAAAGATCAAGAGTAAACGAAAATGACACCATCAAACCCAACAAACAACGAACATATCCTATATATGACAACCCTAACAAAAAAAATCAAGAGATTCGAAAGATGTCTACCACATATAGACAAAAAACAACACAACGTCAAGGTTTTTACAAACCCCTAGAAAATCAACAAAACAACGATGAGGGAATAGGCTCCAATGCAAGACAATGGCAAAGGAAGAATCGACAGAGAAGAGATCACCTACTGCAGTTTCTAGTGAGCCGTCTGACTACTTCTCTGGTGGTTGGTGGATTGTCCGACGACTCATCCGACAACTGGCGACTGCCATAGAGGATGGTATTTTAGGACTCAAAAAACCAAATGCTTTGCACAACATGGAGATAAATAACCTAAATTGAATAAAATGAAATCAAAGAGTACAAAGTATACATATAGACTAACTAGGATATATGGATCCACAAGAACCATTAACACATCTAACTACTAACTAATAAAACAATTAACTCTAACAGAATCTATCAAAAATAAAAGTGCAAATTTATATGAAATAATTTAATGTTCTAAAATTCCAAAAGATTTTCCTGGTCAGTGCAAACTATAAGTACAACAAATCATTATAGCAACATGAAGAAAGTTTGCTAATGGCCTAAAGCCACGACCACAGACTCATGTTACTACTTCCATGTTCTGTCTTTTTATTGATATCCATGCCAAAAAGAAACAACTAATCAAACAAATATAATATATTCACAAAAATAACCATTGTCCTTGAAAGTAAGCAAATGATTTTTCGCAACTTGAAGAAAATGACCTTTAAAAAATCAGACAGATTTAAATTTTGACAGAAGGAATTCATGATGTAAGTTCAACAGATTGAGAAAGTGATAGTTACATGCAATCGTGAAAGAAAAAAAAATAACAATATGGTTTCAAGACAACGAGGAAATAAGAGGCCTATCAATGGGCCAAACTGGATTCAGCCATGGCCAAGTCTAACCAGGTCGAAATTTGCAAAGATCGTACCCAAGCCTAGCCCATGGCCTAGAGTAATCCTAAGCAACCGGGTTTGGGCCTGGTCGTATCTAAATAGACAATGCCCAAGCCTAAGCTGGTTTTGAAAAAAAACCCTATGTAGACCTGAAGTAAAAACAATGATACAAGTGACACCAAATAATAAACAATACTGTTTTAACAAGTCAATGCAAGTTCAAACTGCATTAAAAAATATGCCCAGCTTAGTGAATGTTCACACACACCATGATGATGTTGGTGCATTAGATTTTACAGACCAATAGTGAGGGCATTGAAGCCATCATGCCATGGTCAAGGAGAGAATGTCAGAATCATGGATGGAGGAGAGTGTCGAAGCAGTGGTAGGTGGCAGGGTGGGAAGATACAAACACGCACATAGAGAGAGAGAGAGAGAGAGTGTGTGTGTGTGTGTGTGTGTGTGTGTGTGCACGCATGCATGTGTGTGTGTGTGTGTGTGCACGCATGCATGTGTGTGTGTGTGTGTGTGCACGTGCACGCACACATTGATGTGAGATATTAATTTACTTTTGATCAGGATTTTATTAGGTTTAGTTTTTTTAATTATATTTTTTATTTAAACTCAAGTTACTGTTTTGTTAAAAACTAAGTACGTGGGCATGGTAAAGCCTAATTGCTCTATCCATACCGTGCTCTAAATAAAACAATTGTGTATGGGCCAGCCCAAAATGGGTCAAAGCCCAAAGGCGTAGTTCCAAACTCAGTCCAAGACCAGGTCGGGTTGTAAAGCTCATGGCCCAACCTGGCCCCATTGACAGTCCTAGAAAATAATCATACACAATAGGTAAGACAACATTAGTATGAAAAAAGTGAAGGATTTTTTCTTCCAAAACATTTTCCTGGTTAGTACAAAATTAGTATAAAAAACTATTACACCAACATGAAGAAAGTTTGTTGATGGCGTACCACTTGGCTCCTCATTCTCTTTTTTGTGGTACACATGCTTAAAAACAAAAGAAACATATTCAAAGAAACATATTGTATAAAAAAAACTTCACTTTGAAAGTAAACAAATTTCACATCTTGAAGAAAATGACCCTTGAAAAAGACAGTACATCTAATGTTCTTCTAAAATTTGAGAGAAACAATTCATAATCGAAGCACAAGACACTGACCCAATGATAGTTACATACAATTCTGAGAGAAGAAAAGACAATATATGTCCAAGTCAATGAGAAAGTGATCCTACAAAGATTAGATGAAAACATGATGTAAAAAGCACTTGGTTTTTACAACCATACATAAATATGGATCACCTGGTCCACATCAAAGGAAACACCCAACTTCTGGAAACATGAAACGATGGATTTGGCTGTGCCAGATGTATCAACCTTGCTCACTTGATGTGACTCTTTCACCTGTTAATCCAATATATGTTATCAGGAAGAATCAGAATAAAATTTATTTTATTTCTATACTTGGAAAATGTATGGGACCAGCACAACATCTAAAAACAATATGGCTACAAATACAAACATAATTTGTTAGAGCATATAAACATATATGAAACAAAGAAAAAAATGCAAAGAGTTTGAATCTACAGTTACATGGAGCTTACAAGAAAGACTTCAGGATTGAGTAAAAATATAAGATGATACCATATTAAGTAACAAAATATAAAAGAAAAAAAAACACTTGTTTCATCATCACAATACACTTAACATAATCACAATCATGCTAATGATTACCGCCCAAAAATAATCATGCTAATAATTAAATTATATTAGTATTATCGAATAGAAAATTGTCCCAATCACATACCATGGGTCAAACTAGAACTTTGAACAGCTAACCCAATGTATTTCTAAACCAGTTGCGCCACTGCAGCTAGCCAGGGGATGTGTTTATATTTATTACACGTTACTCAAATCCTGAAACTTTATAGTTAATCTACTTGCAATACTTTCAAGTGGTTAGCATACTTCTTTAGACAGGATAAAAGCCATTACAAAAAGGGATCAGGATTAAAGGAAAAGAAGACGTTAAAGGAGAAGCTCAAAGCAGCTCAGATATTGATAGATGGTTTCAGGAAAATGGCCATTGCAAATTTAGTGCAATTATTATTATTATTATTTTGCAAAAAAAGAGTATAAACTACCAAAAGAAAGAAAAGAAAACTGACCTGCAATGTGTAACCGGAGAAGGCCCCAGGAAATTGATCAGCCATGATTTCCATGGCAGCAAGAAAAGCCACAACCTAAGAATAAGATGCACAGATATATTCTAAAGTTACAGTTCCTAAAATTCATCAAAGCAAAGACAGAGACAACAGTACATAGTAGTATAGTGAACTAAATAAAATATAAAGCTATTGTCATGTTGGTACTTGAACTATTCCCAATTCTCACTTTACTACCCTCAACTTTAAAAAGACTCACTTTGATACCTTAAACTTTTATTTTGTCTCAAAAGTAAATTTAAACACTAACGCTGTTAAATAATTTCACTTTTTTCCCATTATATCCTTTCTAAACAAATCCTATCTTTCTTCCCCATTTCCACTCGTGATCGTGTCTAACGACTATCTCTCCACCTCCAACGATCGTGTCCAGCAACAATCTCTCCACCTCTAACGATTGTGTCTAGTGGCGACCTCTCTGCCTCTAGTGATCGTATCAAGCGGCAACCATCTAGTGGCGAGCATACAATCCGACGAGGACTCTCTCCCTCTCTGCCTAGATTTTTTCCCCAATTTTAATAGTCCAATGGGTTCTACACTATATGAATTTCAAATTCACTTTAGGGGAGACTTTATGAGCGATGACTGGAAAAATCTACAAGAATGGAATAGTCACTAAGAGTACACATGTAAGCCCCAATCATATATTCATATGTCATTTTTTGATATACAAGGGTTATTAAAAGAAATGAAGATGGATCGAAGGAGTACCAATATATTATAAGCTACATAACAAGACTCCAGATACTTACCATATTTGATAAATGCAAGGAAGATCTAATCATCTATATTTACATAACAATGGTTGAAGAGGTTACTTCACTAGATCCTGTACAACTTGAAGAGGTTACTTACCACATTGTAAGTTTGACGACGATAAGGATTTGTTTAAGGAAGTGAAGAAAGAAGAAAGCCAGAAGGGCAAGCAAGTGGAGGAAGAATCCATTGACGACTTCCCAATGTATGACGTCGAAAATCCCAAATTAGAAGTTAAGACGACATTTGCATCTCCTCAAGCTTTTAGAGATGTTGTAAGACATGTAAATATCATTCTAGAATGTAATCTTATCTTTTTTAAGAACACATATGAGAATATTACTGTCAGATATAAGGATTTAAATTGTAACTATAGAATCCATACATCTTGGATGTCGAGTGAGCATACATTCCAAAAAATGACAATGTAACTCTTAGATTTGGGTCATAAAAGTCTAATTAATTATTCCATAGAGAGATATTACACACATATATATAGGTTTATTGGATAAATGGATATCCAATAACCTATTTAACACACACAACTCATATAATATACTCTAACACTCCCCCTCAAGTTGGAGCATATCTATCAACCATGCCCAGTTTATTCCATAGAGACTCAAACACCCCCAACAATTAGACTCTTAGTGAGTATATCGGCTAACTGCTCAGTAGACTGAGTATAAAGAGTAGAAATGGTCCCCCTCATAACCATATCTCTCACAAAATGACAATTAACCTCAACATGCTTTGTACGCTCATGGAAAGTGGGATTGTTTGCAATGAAGATAGCAGCTTGATTGTCACATCTCATAGTCATAGGAACCTCGACCTCGAACCCAAGCTACTCTAGTACTGACTTCACCCATACCATTTCACACGCTGTCTGCGTCATAGACCGGTACTCAACTTCTACACTGCACCTCAACACTACATTCTACTTTTTACTGCACCAAGTAACTAAGTTGTCCCCCACATAAGTGCAAAATCCTAATGTTGATTTCCTATCCCCCGTTCTCCTGCATATCCTGAATCAAAGTAGACTGTAATACTAGGGTGACCATTCTTCTTATATACTAGGCCTTTTCCTGACGCACCTTTAACATAAGATAGAACCCGAAGAGCTCCCAACCAGTGTACTCTCCTAGGCTCATGCATGAACTCACTCAAAAGACTGACTGCATAAGAAATATCTACTCGAGTCACTGTCAGGTAAATAAGTTTCCCAATCAGCCTTCTATACTGACCAGGGTCCTCTAACAACTCTGAGCAGTTGTCCCAAAAGACTGGTGTTTGCTCAATAGGAGTACTCTTTGGTTTGCACCCCAGAAGGCTTGTCTCCTACAATAGATCTAGGACATACTTCCTTTATGACAATGCCATCTTGTCCTGTGCATAAGCAAACTCAATCTCCAAGAAATAGCAAGACTTCTCCATGTCTTTTGTCACAAAATGAGTGTGTAAATGTTTTTTTATGTCTCCAATGTCCTGTATATCACTGCCAGTCACAAGTATATCATCAACATATATTGCTAGAATGACACACCCAATAGTTGTCTGCCTATAGAAGACTGAATAGTTCACTGCACATCTCTGAAAGCCACCAACAAGAACCACCTGACTGAACTTCTCGAAACATGCCTTGGAACTTTGTTTTAGGCCATCAATTGCCTTACTGAGTCTGTAAACAAGATCCTCCCCCTGAACAACATACCTTGGAGGTTGCTCTATCAAAACAGACTCTACTAAGTCCCCAGCTAATGCATCTCCTAGGAATGGTTAATACCAGAAAGAAGCACTCTGATGGAGTTAAGGCGAGTCACAGGCGAGAATGTCTCCTCATAATCTATCCCATACGTCTGAGTGAAGCCTCGAGCCACCAGTCTTACCTTATATCTGTCAATACTGTCATCTACTCTGTACTTGATAAAATAGACCCATTTACAGGAGACCACTGTAGCTCCAGTAGGACGGGTCACCAACTCCCACGTGTTACGGCCAGTAAGTGCAGCTATTTCCTCATCCATAGCAACCTTCCATTGAGGCAAAGCTAGTGCTTTCTGACAATTTCTGGGAATTGATTGAGACACGAGAGACAAAGCAAAGCTACGGAAACTAGGGTGAAGGGAATCATAAGACACAAAATGAGAAATAGGATGGGACGTGCAAGTGCGAGTACCTTTCCGAAGGACAATGGGTAGATCTGAAGAGTTGTTGGGTGGAATTGCAGCTGTAGAGGAGGATGGCTCAGTGGTATGAGGCAAAGGAGCATGCTGGAGGCGCTGATAAACCTGCAAGAGACGTATAACATCGGGTGATCTGATGGAATTATCTTGAACACTGTTATCCTGCAACTGCACCACAAAAGGAAGAGAGACAGAGACTGGGCGACGAGGACACTGTATAGTAAAGAACAGACTCAAAAAAATTGACATCAGCAGACACAAAGTAACACCTAGTGAGAGGATGGAAACACGGGTATCCCTTCTGAGTCCAAAGATACCCAACAAAGACGCACTTTATAGGCCGAAGGGACAATTTGTCCAAACCAGGTGGCAGGTCTTGGACAAATGCCACACACCCAAACACTCTAGGTGTCAAATTGAACATACTAGACTCCAGTATAAGACGGCGGATAGGGACCTCCCCACCAAGAGGTGTACACGGCATCCTATTAATCAGATAGGTAGCTGTAAGCACAACATCAGACCACAATTGCTTAGGAATATGCATGTGAACCATGAGAGTACGGATGACATCAAAGATGTGTCTATGTTTGCGTTCTGCAATGCCATTTTACTATGAAGTGTAAGGACAAGATGTCTTATGAAGAATACCCAATGAAGCACAATAAGAAGTAATTTTTTGCTGAACAAACTCAAGTGCATTGTCAGTACGTAAAACCTTAGGAGTAATATTAAATTGATTTTTTATTTCTACAACAAATTGTTTGAGTACATCATAGACCTCACTACGATCCTTGAGTAAGTATACCTAAGAAACTTTTGAGAAATCATCAATAAAAATAATATAATATCTATGTCCTAAAACAGACTGGACTCGAGACGGACCCCACTCATCACAATGGACCAACTCACAAATAGACTGACTGGACAAAAGACACACCTTCTTGAAGGAAGCACGGTTGTGCTTACCCAGCTCACAAGACTCACACTGAAACTGCGACAGAACACCATAGTAAGGCCTACTGAAGTTTCTGATGCGACGGGTGATCCAACCGGTAATGCCATAAGAAAGAAGACTCGGAAGCAAACGCCACAGAGGCCAATCCTTGAGGGATATCCTCACGAACCAGCTGGTACACCCCATTTCCTCGCTCACGATCCAGACCAATCCTCCTCCCCATCTGCAATTCCTAGAAGGTACAATGAAAAGGGAAAAGGTGAGACAACAATTTAACTGTTTAGTAATAACACTAATGGATAGTAAATTCACCAGAAAATCAGGAACAAACAAGACTTTATCAAGAGATAACTGTGAAGTGGCCTGAATCACCCCTTCACCTGAAACAGAATACGTTTGACCATCAGCAATTGCCACAGATCGAACATCTAACTACTGAGAAAGCTAGGTAAATAGGCTACGGGTACCTAACATGTGTGAAGAAGCACTAGAATCAATGATTCAAGAAAAATCACTGGATGCCAGGAAGGCTCGAGTACCTGAGGAAGTAACCTGAGTCGTCGTGGCCACAGTGTCGGTGACCTTTAGCAGCTGAAGCCTCTCGTAGTCTGCTTGAGACACTGTAAAAGTCTGCTCCTCAGGTACAGCTGCTACAGTTGGTGGTTCGGTGGTAACATGTGCCACCTGTGGGTGGTCAATAATGTCCCAGTATTTTTCAATCTTGTGCCCCAATCGCCCACAGTGTGTACACCGAGGACATCCACCTGTCTCTCCCTTACCACGACCTCCACCTCGAGGACCACCTCGTCCTCGTCTACGAGTAGCTGCCATAGCTGAAGGCTTTGACACAGTGGGAGTGGCGCCTGTAGAAACTCGAAGAGCCTTGGTGAATGTGGTCTGAAGATCCAGAACACTATCAGCCCTTAAAACCTGACCCTTGATCTGAGAACTGTCTGGTTCAGGCTAGAGAGGTACACTGCAACTGCTAACTCCTCACGACACTGACGCAGGCGTATGATGTCAACTGTCAAGGGCTGATAAATATCTAACTCATCCAGTAGGACACGGAGAGTGGCAAAGTGGTCCTCAACTGATCTGTCTCCCTGGCGTAAAGCAAACAGCTACTCATATATCTCGCAGACTCGAGATATGTTCTTCTTGTGGCCATATGTCAGACAGAGGGTGTCCCATATCTTCTTAGCTGACCGCAATAACATAACCCCTCTAGCAATTGAAGGCTCCATATTAGTCCCCATCCATGTAATTATAGCTGCATCATCAGCTAACCAGTCCTCATATGTATCAGATTTTGTTTCAGGAGGTGGATGGGTGAGGTGTTTCAATTTTCTATGTGCCAAAACAAACGTCTCAAAGCTCTATGACCAAAAGAGATAGTTTGGACCAGAAAGTTTCTCTGCCATACCACTCATATGCTTTACAAGGGAATCACGAAAGGCCATGCTGAGTTAAAGTGATAAATTCTACGACTATATGATCTGAAAACAACCAAATGAAGTGAACTAGACTACTCACTATGTGTAGATAGGTAGACATGGAAAACGGGCCGGGCCGGGCCCGGACCGGCCGCAACAGTCCCTGGGCCCGGCAC
>JAMKQA010024139.1:0-38168 GCA_024699735.1 Posidonia australis
AGGATTTATGGTTGGATTTTTAAGTGGATTTAATTGGATTTTGTTTGATTAGGGTTCTTATTAGGGTTTTGGGTGGATTTTAACTGGATTAAGTGTTTCATTTATTTTTCAGTGAATTTTACTACGTTTTAGTGTTTTATTAGGTCATGTGGGCTAATGTGGGTCTGATTGGGACCTACGTGGACTAGGATTTTGGTGGTCGCGACCAGAGCATCAATCGGAAGTGCCTGCTGCCAAATGAGCTCAAAATTGGAGTGTCTACACTTTCAAATTGTCATTTTAAGTTCTTAATTCTACAAGTCATGTCCGTTAAACTTACAAGTTGCTGTTTAGAACCAAAAACAAAAAGAGACTAGACTTGGACTAGATCGGATCCGGTTTGGAACCCACTTCTGCACGGACAGATGGCCCGGGATGGTCCGGGAATTTGAAACCGAAGAAAAAAAAGCAACCACCCGCCTCTTTTCCTCTTCCTCGCTCACTCCCTAGACCCTAGTCCCTTCCCCTCAAAGGCTCAAACCCTAGGCCGAATCCTCCATTTTCTCCCAGAAACCCTAGCCCTTCTCCAACAATGGAAGCAGCAGCAGATGCAGCCGAGTCCCACGAAGAGGTCCAGGTATGAACCACCCCCCTTCCTCCAATCCTGATCGCCATCCTTTTTTTTTGGGGATCCAAACCGATCTTTTCCTTCACCAATTCCAGCTGGAGGAGTGGCAACTCTCCGATTTCGAGATCGGAAAGCCCCTTGGGGAAGGCAAATTCGGCAAAGTCTATCTCGCAAGAGAAAGACAGGTGCTTTCTGGAAAAAAAATCCACTTTTTTAAGCCCCAAAAGATTTGTTTTTGTGTTATCAATTGTGTTTATCTCTAAAGGAGTTAACTTTGGTGGTGGTGTTGGTTTCTGGCAGAGTGGGTATGTTGTGGCCTTGAAGGTGATATTCAAGGAGAAGCTTGAGAAGTACCAGTACCACGACCATTTGCGCCGGGAGATCGAGATACAGGCAAGTCTTGACCACCCCAATGTGCTGAAATTGTACGCATGGTTTCACGACGAGACAAGGATATTCCTCGTTCTTGAGTTCGCGGCGGGTGGGGAGCTGTACAAGCTGCTGCAGAGGCAGAGGTGTTTCCCAGAGAAGCGTGCTGCCACTGTGAGTTGCATTTTTTGTGATATGGAGGGGGTTTTGGGACTTTTGGAGTTGTGGTAATGGATGATGTGAATTTTCTTTGGCCTTTTCCCCTAAGAGTGTGGTGTTGTTTTTTTTTTTGGCTAATTGTGCAGTATGTTGCTAGCCTCACTAGAGCATTGGCTTATCTACATGAGAAGAATGTGATTCATAGGGATATCAAGCCTGAGAACCTGTTGCTTGATTTGGATGTATGTTCTTTTCTTCTTGTTTCCTGGTGTGAGTTATCCTTTTCTATAAGTTTTATGCATGTTCTTCAAAAAAATTCTTTTTATTATTTATTGTGAAGCTGTTTTTTGGTCATATATAATGCAAAAAATAATCCTGCCAGGACTTTGTTGTTTGATTAGAAACTTTCCAATGACATAATCTGAACATACCAATAGAGGAAGGGCCATGAAAAACATACATGGAAAACAGACAAAATAAATCTTACTGCAAATAGAACAAGTAATTTTTTTGTCACAACTAAACTGAGAAACAAGGCCTTGCATGATAAAACAAGTGTTGCAACTCCCATGTTTTTACTGGGTGGAGCCTTTCAATTGTTATTTTACCCTTTCTACTTATTATCGTACACACAATTCTGAAACTTTCCCAGCTTGAATATCCTTTTTCAATGTCTGGCCTTTATCACTATCACTTGCAATGTCTAATTGTTAGATACATACATGTAAGCCCCACAAAGGATAGAATTTGGTCGTGCTGCTTTCTGTTTTTATCTCATCCTAAACATGCAATATAAATTAACATCATAGCTTGTGCTTTAAATCTGATTTTTCTTGGTAATAGCATAAGCTAAATCATGCCTAATCAAAACAAACCTATGGTTCAGGTTTAAAAGTTTGTTATTCCAAGTGTTTTGTTTTGTTTTTTTTTTCAGCTAGATATTCTAACCACCTAAGGCTTGACTCAGCCCAGTAAGTAAATGAAGGCAAGTAACATTGATGAATCAACCATTTTTATTAACCTAGTAAGTTTCTTCTAGACAGTTATGTCAGAGTTTTGAGATTTGAATCCATGCGATAGCAAGGGAAATTATTATATCTTGAATTTGTGATTGTAAGTAGTCTCTCACAGTCACACTTTACTTACACATATAATAGTAATGGTGTGCGGTTGTAAAATCTCCTTTGGCGTGGCTTAACTAGTTACTGACTTGCAGGGGCAACTTAAGGTTGGAGATTTTGGTTGGGCTGTGCAGTCAAATGCCAAAAGACATACCATGTGTGGCACTGTTGATTACCTTGCACCTGAAATGGTGGAGAAGAGAGAACATGACCATGCTGTTGATAACTGGACTTTAGGAGTCTTATGTTACGAGTTCCTCTATGGCGTCCCTCCATTTGAAGATGATGACCAGATCAATACATACAGAAGGTAAAGAAAACTTGCTACTCTCATTCCTGGACATGTCTATTGGAACAATAATTTCAAATCATGCCTTCATCCAGGATTGTAAAGGTAGACTTGAAATTTCCATCATCTCCTGCTGTGTCGGCTGAAGCAAAGGATCTGATTTGCAGGGTAACTTTTTAATGACCCTCCTTTCAGAATAAAAAAGAAACAGAAACATCATTAGACTTCTTGACATCTTTGTTGGTTAACATTTGTAGCTTCTCGTGAAGGACTCATCCAAGAGACTCTCCCTTGAGAAGATACTAGAACATCCTTGGATCACCAAAAATGCTGATCCTATCGGCAATTTACAGTGAAAGACTGAAACTTGGGTGATGAAACTTCTGTAAAGCAGCTTGGATAAAGAAATGCTGAAAATGGGGAAACCATCAAAGTCAACAGAATTTCATGTATGTATTTGTTTGTATTTACCTTCCAGTCCTATCCCTCTTAGCACAAGCCTTTTCTTGGGAATACAATGTAATCATGTATTTGTGAAAAGTAATATAGAATGTAGACAGATACAAGGAATCTTGAGTTGGACTCTATGAGGTCTCACAAAATATTCCTATTTGAGCTAGATATCAGATGCTTTTCTAGATTCCTATAGGCAGAGGAGGAGGCTACATCAATGTTATAATACCAATACACCAATAGGCATGACAACATTTTGAATAGTCAATCTAGCAATTCTAGCAAAATGGCCTCAAAGAATTAACATGAGTTTACACTTCTTTTTCCCATTCTAATTCAAATAAGGTGTAATTTTCTGTTATTTTCATTTTCTCTCATATATATTTATTTGCAGAATCAAAAGTAACTCTAGTCTATTGTCAGATGAATGAGCCATTAAGAGCCCGTATGAGAGTTGGTTTGACTACCCTAACCATGGCAAAATACCCATCGAATCCTTAAGTATCCTTGTGGGTATCATATACAACTTTTTTTAATTATAATCCATAATTTAAACTTAAAATAGTGTTTTAGCAAAAAAATTTAAAAAAAGAGAGAATATTTTAGTCTATAGTATATTTATGAGGTAGCATGTGGTTATTCAAAAGTTGTACATGGCATCTCATGCTTAAACATATGGTAAAATCCACTTTTATTATAGTAATATAGATATATGTACTAGACAATCTAACACATGTCGTACACATCTAGAATACATTCAAAATAATAGATGTTAATGAGCAAATTTATTATATTAGTTAGTGAATCAATTTATGTAAAAAAGTGGTAAACCTTAAAGTTGATGTTTTTTAGTTGTATATAACTATTGTTAACTTACAAAATTCATTATTAAGTTTAAATGTTTTTAAATTTATGAAGCTACAATATTTTTAAATTTTTTTTCGTAGTTATTAGGACATTTATTAGTGGATATTAGGAGGTTTGTCAATAGATTATGAATATTTAGTAAGGCAACATTTTTAAAAAACATGTGTTGTAGTTGTTACAACAAATGTTATTTGTTGGTGGATAATCGGATATTTTTATTTTATAATTAAAATCACTAAATTTAGTGATTATATAGCAACTTGTGTTTATCAAGGTTGTTAATGTGACATCTTGTGGTTAAATATGTGGTTTTATCCACTTTTATTATAGTAATATAAACTAGACAACCTAACACGTGTAATTCATGTTTGCACTATATTTAAAAATTAAAGAAATGAAAAACATAATGATATTAGTTGTTAAATAAGTTAAAGAAAAATATTAAATTCTAAATATGTTATTTTATTATTTCCAAGACCATTGATAATAAAAAATCAATATCTAGAAATTTATGTCAATGACGTTTATTTTTAATCTTAAGCTATAGTTTAAATTTAAATTAGTATTTTAGTAAAAAAAAATTGAATAGAAGTAATTATACAAAAAGTAGAATATTTTTAATATATAGGTATTTGTGTGGCAACATTCTAGGATATTTGATGAAGATATTTTTGTTCATGTAAAGCCATAGTTTAGATTTAAAATAGCGTCTTAGTGAAAAATTCAAATACAAATGATTTAAACAAATGTTGAAATATTTTTAATCTAAAGTGTTTTTATGTGGCAGTCATATGAGAGACTTGACAAATGTTTTTTAAAATTTAAAATTATAAATTAAATTGAAAATAGCACCTTATCAATAAAATGAATAAAAATGTTTTTTTTAACTAAAAATTGAATAAT
Source organism: Posidonia australis (assembly GCA_024699735.1). Taxonomy (NCBI): domain Eukaryota; kingdom Viridiplantae; phylum Streptophyta; class Magnoliopsida; order Alismatales; family Posidoniaceae; genus Posidonia; species Posidonia australis. The sequence goes on from JAMKQA010024139.1 coordinate 4,769, forward strand.
TTTAATCTATAATGCAATAATGTGTCTGCTTGTGGTTATTCAAAGGTTACACACATGATGTTTTATGGTTAAATAGGTGGCCATATATGCTTTAGTTATAGTAGTATGGTATACACAGAGGAAAGGATAGAATGAGTCCATGCTAACTTAATTAGAATAAATTTCCTCTTAAACCTCTTGTATATTTTATTATATTTTATTCATATTTAAAAAAACCATAGTTATTGATCTAGAATGTCTAAAATATCTATTGATAAAAATTCAAGTCAATCTAATACTTCTAATTTAACAATCTTACTTGTACAAATTCATCGATATCTTGTTAGTTGAGAAAATATGATTTTGTGAATATCTTTTTTCTTAAGATCTGTTTTTCAAAATCACTTGGTTTCGAACGGTAAAAATTATGTAAGATATAAATAAAATCTATCTTTTGGATTTTACATTTGATGGTTGAATTTTGAGGTATAATGTTAAATTCATAATTCATAGACTTATTATTATTTGAAAAAATTATCTATCTACAATCCCTACCACTAAAACTTTAGAATCATTTGATATTTGATATGTTGGATCTAATATATTTTACAAAGATCATATTTATGAAAATATCACCAATAAATTATGAAAATGTCATGGCAACTCAATTTACATAAAGTGAGTCCCTAGTTCATTCTAACTTTTCGCCATTGTCATGTTTGATTGATTGTCATCATGAGAGTAATGTAATCTAATTATATTTTATCTACGATTACGATGTGTGATTCATCAAATTGCACGTCGTCGTTGGATTACCTTTGTGATTCAATTATATTAAAATTGGTAGTAATCTAATTATGAAAAAATATTGAAGTCAACAATATCGACGTATACCGAAGTCGTTGCCATTGTCAAAATCATTTTGATAATCGCCAAAGTTGGTCTGATCACTATCTTAATCGTCAAAGCAAAACTCTAGCCATCTTCAGAATTGAATCAATGATTGTTGGAGCAACTTCATTCATTGTCAGAATTACTCAAGTGATCATCGGAGTTGCTCCGTCATCTCATCAAAGCAACTCCAATCATTGTCGAAAGTGAACATCAAAGACATTTCGGCCACCATCAAAGTTCACTCATGCAAACACCAGTGTTACTTCAATGGTGGTCAAAATCACTCCAACGATCATTGATGTTACTCTCTACTAAAAGGAATGAAGAGATAAAAGAAGAGGCACTTATGGGAACATCTCTAATGATGAACCACCGTTGAATTAGCATAGGTGTTAAACTACTTAAAGGAGCAACCACTTGCTTAGTGTATATAATATATATTTTTTAGTTCCTCAAAGGATCAAAATGACATATAACAATAATGTTTTAATTTTAAATTAAAAATGGTAATTATTTCCTTAACATCCTATGTAATTATTTAAATTTAATATTTTTATCGCCTATGATATTAAAAGTATTCAAAGAAAAGAACAAGTAAGATAAAATCATACTTTAGTAAACATTGATGCATTTATTAATATTTTTATTAGCTTGTGATACTTAAATTAAAAAAAAAATAATTCAAAGAAAAGAATAGGTAATGTAAATTCATACTTTATTTTGTCTATATATTCCAAAGGGGTTGTCTACAGGATCAAAAGAATGGGTACTGTTTTACACAAGTGTTCTGGGACGGTTTGGACTGTTATGGGGTCCATGCTCGCTCAGAATCTCCACCGTTGATTGGGTTTGTCTAATCCAATGATATTGAAAATTTCTAACGATTGAAGTAATAGTAAACAAGTTTTCTGTTTGGGAAAAATGTCACATCAACTCCCTACCTTTTCCGTTGAAATTTTTGTAGATTTTAGTTCTCATTTTCATTGATTTTTTTATGGTGTTATAGCATGTTTTCTTGAGAGTTTTAGAATGCTCTGGTGTTTTTTTTTTTTTTTTCATCTTGATTTCTTTCTTTTTTTAGAATGTTCACTTTACATGTTTGCATATCCATTTTTAGTTAGATCCCAGGGTGTGAAGATTGATCTTATTGAGGGATTTATTTGTTTTTATTGTACATATGTTCGATTATTTGGGAAGATGTTTTAACACCATGGTTTTTTTAAGATTTCCTTTTTTTTCATGAATATTTTTGACATTTCTTATTATTTTTTACGAGTTTTTTTGGACACCCTCATTTGATTCCAGGTTGTCAACTCCACACAATTTTTTTGCATACTTTACAGTAAAATCTGCACCTTCAGGAGTCAACCATAGGTTGGGTACGTAGATTAAAATTGCGGATATGTTAGTCTAAAAAATCAGAAATATTGTAATCCTGTATCAAGGGTTGATATCTGTAAACACTCTGATTTTGAGACGGCTCATAGGTGAATTCTCCAGAAGTGTTGCTTTAGATAATGTAGACCTAACCTCATTCGAACTTTATTTGGCATCTTGGTTACCTTAAGCCTATATTAAACTTATGGTCCAATTTACAATTCAAGCAGTTAAATCTGGAGCACCAATGGAGAGCACCAATGTGGAGCACCAAGTTGGCGCACCAAGCTGGTGGCTCACTAAGATGGCGTACAACTATTTTTCAGGATGTTAGTTGTTGGCTTTCCATCTTCTGTGCTTGTAACTTTTACTTGCGAATATTCCTCACGAATCTACGCAAGGCTATTGAGTTTCGAGGCCTTTTGCATTCCAAGGAGTTACCTCTTAATCCTCTTTAAAAGGCCATCCATAAGCAATATTTCTTCTCTCTTGGCTGCCCACTCACTCTTAGCAACCAGTTCCCTTGCATCCCCGAGCACACCCTTGCATCCCTGAGCATCCCTAGTTGTGTCCAAAGCACTAAGGAGAAGCCACCTCGAGTCATCAAGGAGTACATCAAAGGTATGTCTCTTGACACTTCCATATAACCTCTGCATGATACTTTACATAGAGCACACTGCAAATGTAGTATTGCGTTTTTTTATGTTGTTAATACTTGTTCGTTGTGTTGATATTTGTTTGCACCCTTGTTTATATGGATGATTACTTGCACTTTCTTGCTTAAGTTGAAGTTTAGGTTACTCTCTCTATGAAGTTCTGTTTGATGTTTGGCTATTATGATGTTTGCTTGTACTTTGACGTGCCTTTTGCATCCCATATTATATTTCCATACTATTTAAATTCTCCAAGATACAACCATACATCATAAAAAAAACATGTGTAGTTGCAGTCTTTGTGAATCCAGGAACATGCATGATTAAGGAGAGAATGATAGGAGTATTTTAATGTTTGATTATTTAACATGATTAGGTTCCCTGGCATCTAGGTTAATGGTTTGAACAGACAATAGCTCAATTAGTTGCATGCTTCTGGCCCAGACTCTGAAATCAGACTGCAGTCTGATTCAGGATTTCTAGGGTGCACCAAACTGGCGCACCAGTCTGGTCATAGGATGCAAACAGTAGATTTTGCATCATGATTTACCTGTTTTCCTATTTGCTTTGGGTCCTGATCTTTTTGGGGTTTGATATCTGATATGCTATGTTCTTGCTTGCATGATTTTAGCACATAATAACACTGTTTGCATTGGTTTAGCATCTAGTGAAGTTAGCTTGTTACCTGGATTTGGTGAACTGGTGTCTTTTCAAGACTCTCTGTGTAGAGCTCTTTTGCCTCAGTTTATGATCTAGACCTAGGTAGCATAGTTAGGATTAATTAGCTTTTATCAGAGTATTGTTGTGTGGTCTTGTGTGAGGCATATTACCCTTGAGCACAAGACTCATATCATGTTTTCTTGGGTTTCTTCTTTCCTTTGTGACCTTGTGGAAGAGGGGGAAACTCACTCACATGTGATCAGGTGTTTAGATGTCCTTGATGCGTTTTCAGATGATTTTATGTATGTTTGCAAGATTTTATATCACTTCACTGGCACACTTTTCTGACACACATTAGTAGCGCACATAGGTGGTGCACCACATAGGGGCACATAGGTGGCGCACCACACTGTTGCACCAGTCTGGCGTACCACACAGGCACACCTGCCTTTTTTCACTGCACACAGTAGCTTTTTGGCATGGTATTTAGCATGATTCCCGGTTTGCTTTGCCTTTAGTTTTCTTTGGGTGTCCACCTGGATATATCAGGATGACTCCAGTCTGTTTTCATCCATTTTTATACATGGTAGCTTAGGTTTTGCATATAGCAAATTGAGGACGAAAGTCACTCAGTGTTATTGGATCTTTGGTCATATTCGTGCAATATCTTTGCACCTGTGTTTAATCCACCACTTGGGTGACCTTTCTGGGCATTAGGACACATCCTACAGTCCCTTTACCTATGCTTAGTATAAGGCATCACTTGCATATAGCGTCGCATTGCATATCGCCTTTGGGCGTACAGAAACAGGCTGAAAAGCCAACATTCCATATAAGTAAACGAAAAACCCATGAAAGATCAATTTTTCGGGCGAATGAGGGTGTCTAATACCTTCCTAGTGCATAATCGGGATCATTGCCCATTTTCTGGTTCGTGTTGACCTTTTTTCCATTGGTTTGTTGCATGGTTTTAAATGTTTTAAAATGGTTTTCCTCGTCTCCCGTTTTCAAGTAGACTAGGTGGGGACTCCTGCATTTTTATCATTTGCTTTTTATTGTTTTACCGTGACTTTGCCGACCCTCGCGCTTTTGACATTTCACGCCACGCCCAAGGCTGTTGCCGACATGGTTACAATATCTGTTTATGTGTAATCTGAATAAATTAGAACTTGATTACTTGTAATTATATGAGTATTTATTGATAATCATGATGAATTTGTGTTTGTTTTCATGTTTGTGGTTTCTCCTTGGTTCTCTGTACTGTGTGATATTTTGGCATTTTATGACCTGTATATGTATGAAACCTTGGGGAAGAAGAAACGCCAAGGATGCATAGTAACATGTGTGTTTTACACACCACCGTCTTATACCATACCCTGCCACTACGCCCATACCCTGTTGCACCGTTAGCCTGGGTTTTTGGGTAGCTGTCGATGGCAATAATCGTTAAAAGGAGGAGGAGATGGCTGGGGACGAGGTAGGTAGGCAAACTAGAGAGAGAGAGAGAGAGAGGAAAAAGTGGGAGGAAGGAGCAATAGTCGAAAGAAGAAAGAAGGATCGTCGATGAGTATACTATACACAGTCCATCTCTTTTTTTTTTCATTTCCAATTCATGCAAAAATGATAGAAATGTGTAGTTTAGTTATCTCTTATTGTATGGTAGTGAATCCATTATTTTTTTGAGATTTTCCAAAGAAATTACAAAGGATTTTCGTTGGAATGGCATTGTTTATCTATTTTGGGTCTACCCTCTTTTGTTTTTTGCTTCTTCAGTTATACAAAACAATTTTTAGTGATTCTTATCTTAATTGGTAGATAACTTTGAGTTCTTTGATTTGGTGTATTTTGTGGAATTTTTCGTGGCCTGTGCAGCGATAGCCGCAAGCTCCCACTTTGGACGATTTCCGACAACTTCTGCAGTTGGCATGGTCTGTCTATAAAAGTCGTGCCACAAATCCCTACCACGGGGGTGGCTTGCAGGTTGCAACCGTGGATTGGTCCCGTGGTCTACTACCGTGGGTCAAAGTCATTTCAAACCCTACACTATTTGTGTTTTGATGGTTTTCCCTTGATTAGATTTATGGTTTTGATTCTATGAGCAATTTGCGATATAAAAATGTTTTGAAAATGATTTTAGATAAAGAATGCATTTAGTTTTGAAAATATTTTCCATGGTTTTAGACGGTGCCACGAAACTGTAGGAGCATACTGACAGACTAGGAGTGTTTTATACCTTTGAAAGGTTGGGTGTACGTCTGAGATTGTGGTTGTTGAGCTTCCAACGGGGCTAGGGATTCGAATCCCTTAGGTGAGCTATTGGAGAGTCCAAGGTTAGAGTCTCCATGACTTTGGTGGTTGTACTGCAGGGTTCAGGATTTGAGTCCCCAGGTTAGCCAAATGTGGTGTTAGTCGAGTCTGGTGGTTAGTGTAGGAACAAAAGACTTCTCTAAAGAGAGATGAATAGATAATTTGAGTAAATTTTAAAAATTTATTTGTAATGTTTTAAGCTCTTTAATAATTATAAGCACAAGTATGTCAATGATGATTAAAACTACTAAGTAAAACAAGCATAGAAGGGGATGAAAGACAATAATAATAAAAAAATTTATAGTGATTCAGCCAACCCTAGCCTAATCCACTCCTCGAGATTCCTTCGAGAGTTCTCTTAATCTTAAATCAAAATTTACCTGTATGACGAAACCCTCACCAATCCTGTAAAAACCGTGGATCCTTCTTACAATCGGAGAAACTCTAGACCTTTTGAAGCTTTACAAAACTTTCTTTTACAACTCTAAGTAACTTTGATCTCCTAATCAATAATGCAAGGCTAAGTAAATATGAATTTGAAGCTTACAAGTTTCTCTCTATGGGAATATTGGAAAACTACTTAGAAAACTCTTATTAAAATGGAAATTAAGCACTTGAGCTAGAAAATCTTTCAAGATGATGTGAGTTTAGCTTTGGATCAGTTTGTGTGTTTTTACATTGGTTTAGGGGTATCCTATTGATAAAAAGAAATGAATTTAGACAAGTGTTAGACACCTACATTTTTCTCTCTAACGGATACAAACGATTATTGGTTCGATACGTCGAAATTGTTCGGTCGACTGAAATCCTTCAGTAGTTTACAATGATCAAGACATTTGGTAGACCGAAAATAATTTGATGTGCCCAAGATGATCTCAGTTGTAAACCCTATTTGCCTCAGATTTCGGAATTTCGAACCCATTCAATATGCTGAAATCAACAATGAACTAATAATGATTTTTCTAAAGTTTTTACATAGGTTCAAAGGTCACTCATGTATACTGGATTTTAGTATATCGATTTTATTTGGTATGCTGAAATCAACCCTAAACCTAAATGCAAGATTTTTCTAAGGTTTTCCTACTTGGTTCATGCATATCCCTATTTTTTTAGGATTTTAACTTGATTTGGAAGATCATTATATATCCTAGATATTACAAAGAAAGATAGAAAAATTACATCCATAATTTTACAAATAAAATTGATAATCTTTCTTGGTTCTTGATTTCCTTGATAGGATGTATATTTCCAAAATTATTAGGATGTATATTTCCAAAATGTAATACCAATTGTATATAATGATATTCTATGATTTTTATGACTTAATAGATAGTGATACCTAATTTGTTCATAAAAGACCATAATTTTTGGTATACCGAGAGAAAATGGTAAACTGAATTAGAGAATTTTTCTACCTTTTAGGCATTCATATCCATTTGCATAAATACCATAGACAAACATCATAGAGATGCATAATCATTCATAATCATTCACAAACATATAATTTCATAAATCATCATAGAATTCATCTCAAAGTTTCATACAAAATCAAAACATCTATATAAATGTTTACATAAACATTTTCAAATATAACTTATAATCACAAACTATGGAGGTGGAGGTAGTGGATATCCTTGTTGATATTTCATTATCTTATAATGGTAGAAATCCATCTTTTCTCCAAGTTGTGTGGTTTGATCTGAATGATATTTCATTTGTTGTTTTGAATGAGTCAAAACGAGTAGAGATGGAGTTTAGATTCTTTATGAATTCATTTCTCCGTTCATATGACTATTTATGTAACTCTTCTTGTTGTAGCTGAAAATCTGATATTCAATTCCATTGTGCTTCAATTTCTCCCTTAATCGCTTATTCCTCATCATCATCATCTTCTAAGCTCTCTCCTTCCCTTTGAGCGCCAAAGGTGGATGCCTTGGAGGTTTTAAGACTTTTGGCTCTTTTCAGAGCATATTCTATCTTATAAATGGCGACACTATCTAAGGGTTTGGATTTTACAGTGAGTGTGGGCTCGTGCTTTAAATGGACACTATAATGCTCATAGAGATAGGTAAGGGAAGGTCCATAAAATAGTTTGTCTTGACATATTCTATACAATGAATCATGACCCTAGACTAGTTTACAAGTATTTTCTTTGTAATGGTATATACAACTTTACAGGCTAATTCACTAAGCTCATCATTATGTCCTTTCTTTTAAATTATATTTGTCCCTACAATATAGGTAATAATTCTAGATTATTTTGTCAATTGATTTAACTTATTTGGCTTAAGTGTACTTCTTTTATTTAAGGAAATGGTTTTATTGATAGCTTGATAGAGTCATCCTAGTTCCTCAAAGGTTAATGTAATGTCTAGCCCTATGGACGATATTTTCAATAATTGGCTTATGAGGGTCTCATCAAAAGATAATTCTATTCCTAGTAGGAAGAATTTACAAATATATTCAGAAATTCCTAAATTTGCATAAAATTCAGAAACTAAGTGTGGGAAATACTTAGTGGCATCGATTGAGGAAAGGTATGGAACAAACATTTGCTCTTGGAAAAATGAACCAATAGCTCCAAGGGAAAAGAAGGATACCTTTCTTCTAGTCAAGACTTCACGTTTGGCAAATCTTTCTTTGTAAGCTTTCATAACTACATCATCAATGAAATGAAAGTATTTGTCGATCTGGATGTGCTTGTCGTTGTCGTCGGAGGAGTCTAGAGCTTGCTTCATCTTGGGCTTTGTGGCATGCGTCTTTTTGGACAGCATTTTTGGAGGATGATGTGGAAATGAGGTGGAGAGTGAATAATGAACGAGGTTTGAGGAGGAGGAAGTGGAGATCTCAGGGTTTGAGGAAGAATGGAGGTAGCACTGGAGAGGGAGTCATCGACGGGGGAGAGAGTTAAAGAGATTTTCATTTGAAACATAGGTCTAATAAGGGATTTATTTGACCAGAATTGATGAAATTGGTATACAAAAAATTATCGATATGTTGTTTTGCTCCAACTTAGGACACACAACTAAGAGTATGTTCAGTCGACTGAATAAAAAAGGTAGGCCAATACAAGGAGAAAAATCAAGCATCCGTGAAAAAACAGTACACTTGGTCAAGGAATTTCTCAAGACACATTTCAATCGATCGATATATTTCAATTGGTCGAAATTTTTTTTGACTAAACCATTTGTCCTACAATTGGTAGATCGAATATTTTCAGTATACCAAATCAAATTGTTTTTTTTGATTTAAATCTTCTATTTTGCATATTCCTAATTCCTTTCTAATTTTTATAAATTATTGTTCATCTAAGGGTTTTGTAAATATATCAGCTAATTGGTCTTTTATAGAGATAAATTCTAATTTTATATCAGTTTTAGCTATATGATTCTTAAGAAAATGATGTCTTACTTCAATGTGTTTAGTTCTAGAGTGATATATTAGGTTTTTGGACAAGTTTATTACACTTGTGTTATCACATAGTATAGATGTTATGTTGAATAATAAATCAAAATCTTTCAAAGTCTGCCTCATGCATAATACTTGTGCACAATAATATCCAACTGCAATGTATTAGATCTCAATGGTTAATAAGGTTACACTATTTCACTTCTAACTAAACCATGAAACTAAGGTGTAACGATTCAGATTTAGATTAGCAATTTTGACCAGAAATTTTAATGGAGTTCTGGGTCGTTAAATGCTTAGTTTCCTGTGCTCATTGTAAAACGCAGCTCTAGGAGCTTCTACGCTAGTAAGGTGGATTTTTGACCTTTTTGGTGCAGAGTGGTTGTGGTGTTGTGTCGACCCTCGTGGAAGTTTGAGGGTTTACGTTAGGCCACAGAAGTTTATTGACGTACTCAGGTGGCTGGTCTCTATTTACACGAGTCATGTGAATGTGAGAGGTCGCGTGATTTAATCTCGTGCTATGGCTTCCTTCTCTTCTTTCCTTCTTTTCTTTCTTTCCTTTTTTCATTTTTCTCGCTCCTCCCCGTGCCTTCCTCCTCACACCTCTTCTTCTCCTTCTTCTTCACTCCACTTTTCCTCCTTCTTCATGCATGAGGGAGTTAGAGGGAGGGAGAATGAGAGAAATGAGAGGGAGACAAGAGAGGGAGACGAGAGAGAGAGTGCTTGGAGTGGCTGAAAGAAGGGAGGAGACTACCGTTGTGTTCACTGTCATGCCGTTGTTGTGAGGAGGAGGAAAGGACCTAAAGCTCGTGGTTGGAGAACATGCGTCGCTCGTGTGGTCATCGCTGCATCTTAGGTGCAAGGTACACATATCTATAGGATTTTCCTTTCTTGCTCAATTCGATGCATAGAGGCATGTTAGTGTGAACTGGATGTGAGTGGATGTTTGGAGATTTTATTTTGATTTGTGGTGCATTTAATCGAAATTAATAGTGGCTCTGTATTTTTGGATGAATAGTGTCTGTGGCCTTCTTTCTGGAATTTCTCAAACCATAGGCAATAAATTCTTGTGATTTTTGTCCCAGGTTGTCATAATCGATGAGTTCTTCAGTCTAGTATGTGGATTGTGACTTTTGATTGCTTGTATGATTTTTAGTTTCAAAAAGTTAATCTTGGTTTATACTATTCATTTGAGGTGTTTTTCAACGATTTCTCAAGCTATGATGTATGAAATCTAATGATTTTAATATTGTAGTGTTGCTTGCATGATTCCCTACAATTTGATATATGATTTGCTAAGTTCCATTGAGTATGAGAAAGGAATGGGAATCGACAGTGATAGGTGCAGGACTGCCTGAGCTCTACAATTAGAAGCAAAGCTTGGGGCACACCTGGGAGGTGCATATCAGTGGCGCACCTCCCAAGCGCAGTTTTGCCCTGGTAGGTTGCCTTACTTGTTGTTTTGAAGTATTGTCCTGGATATTTTATATAAATACAACTCTATTAAATAATGTTTTAGTAATATAAACAACCCAGGGGTTTATAAATGATTAGGATAATCATTAGAGATAATATAAGAATTGCCTAAAATAGACTAGGAAGATCTTACTTAAGCATTGGGTAGAATAAAAGATTATAGAACTTAGAATTATTAACTTCTCTCTTTAATGGTATAGATTGGACATTAGGGTTTATAATTTACCCTAGGATCATATGATAAACTAGTTTGGGTGTGGTACGCTGAATGAGGTATTTATTGGCATAGTTCCAGGTGTTTGACTCCGACCTGGCTATGCTCCCGAGAGATACGAGCCAATAAATGTCTTACACTTTGACACCAGAACATGGAGTTCTAATTGTGGTTTGTGTTGGTGTCCAGTCTTGTAAGTTAAATGGGACTATAGGACCCTAGTTTTAGCTCTTGTTAGGTGTTTTGCTTGGGTTATCGTCGTGAGCTGAACAAGGTGTTCTGGAACTCAGACGTTCCCAAGGTGTGGTTGCTTGGGCCTCACAGAGGAACTGTCCAGGCTATGATTTGAGTTGTGTTTTTGGTTTCGATTTTTGTGTTGCTTTTGGGAATGGAGTTTTGTGAGATTTTTAGAAAGATATTTAATGATTTTTGAAATGGTTTTCCAAAATGTTTTGGAAAGATAAATGCGTCAATTTGCAAATAGTTTTGGAAAAAGTTTTCCAGTGTTTCTTGGTTGTAGTGGTAAACCAATAGACCAAAGGGTCATGTTGTCTAGACCAAGGGATGTAGGCCACAGTCCTGGGTAGTCAAGCACGTCGCCTAGGTTGAGGTCGTGAGACTAAGAGGTTTCAAGTGAATGTTTGTCGGATCCTGGAGGTATGATACTCCTAAATTGTCGTTTACGAGGTATAAACTGAGGTCCGTAGGTCGAGATGTTGTCTAGGTAGGTACTAGTCCCAAGCGCTTAGACCTATGGTACTGTCTGGACCTTGTGTATCATAACCGCGAACCCAAGGGGTATGAAACCTTTGGGTAGCTACATAATATGCCATATAATTCGGGTACCGAGACTTGTGAGTGCTGACAGAGCTTGGGAAGCGAAGAGCCTCCAGGGGCTCGGACATTGAGTTAGGACACTAAGAGGGTGTATCGTGTGGTAGTCTCGAGAGGGGACGGCTTGCTCAGGTGGGGTGAGCAACTTTCCCTGGCGGGGTTAGCCTTTTTGAGGGTCCTAAAGGTGACGAAACTACAAAATGGGCAAACTCCTCTACAGAGTGATTGTCTATAGCAGTGTAGACATTGTTGTAGCTCCGCCGCAGATTGCTTGTGGCCAGTATTGACTGCTTGGCACCGGACAGCTTGACACATTGTTGTGCTTGTGATTTTGCTGAATCCTAATTCAGGGAATCAAGCTCTGGCCTAAAGGAGGTTGTCGTGTCACGCCTAGTTGAGGCGTGGTGCTTTGGAAGTAGTGGTTTCATGGTTTTGGTCTAGAGTAGACCATGATTTTGGAAGCAGAGGCTTTGAGGCTTTGGTGTGGCTATTTTGGTCCAAAGGGGACCGTGTTGCGCAGAGTAGAGGCTCTGTATTTGTTTTGTAGTTGAAGTTGTGGGTGCCTTGGATACTATAAAGAGTATTCAATCATAGTTGGTTGTTTGGTCCACCCAAAGAGTGTGTGAGATTAGTTTGTGTGTTTCGTGTGGTTTCGACAAGAGTAGCCTTTTCGGACATGCATAAAAGGTTTTTAAAATGCATGTAAGTGGTTTTAAAAGAAAAAGAAAAAGAATGGTTTTTAAAGACATGGTTTTGAGGTTTTGCTGCTTATCAGACAATAGTGGATTGCCTTAGTTTGGTGTTGCAGCATCTGAATGGTGTACCTGTGCTTGTGTGCCTGTAGCGTGGTTACACTTATTTCCTTAGTGCCAAGTGATTAGGTGGGGTGTGTTGAGTGACCATTTTAATTGGTCACTCACTTATGTTTTGTTTTGTGTGTTTTGGTAGGTATAAGATAGTAATTGTTGGTTGCTAGTACATATAGGAGGAGTCACGTTGTCATACATCAAGGATTTTAATAAGTATTTAGTTTAGTTTAATTTTTATTGTTTATTAACTTTGTTCCTGTTGAGTGTACTTAGATTTAATTGCATAATTAGCATAATTGTTTGACAATAATAAAGACATGAAAATTGTAACTAGGTTGAGAGATAGCAACTTGAGGGTCAGGAGTGTCTCAAGAATTGTCATGTACCACTTGTACTCTTTCTATCTGTTTTGCATCCAACAAAATCAACATCACTATAGGCTACAAGATCTTGATTTGAATTTCTAGGAAAAAAATAAACCAAAGTCCTTAGATCCTTGAAGATATCTAAAAATTCTTTTAACAACGATTAAATGTGATTCCTTAGGAGAGACTTGATATCTAGCACATAAACATACATTGAACATTATATCAGATCTACTAGTTGTTAAATATAGTAAAGATCCAATCATTCCTCTGTATCGTTTTTGATCAACTTTAACTCCATCTTCATCCTTATCTAGTTTGATAGTAGTATTCATTGGTGTTTTTGCAATTTTAGAATTTTCTACACCAAACATTTTCAATAATTCCTTTGTATATTTTTCTTGACAAATAAATATTCCTTCCGTCATTTGTTTACTTGAAAATTAAGAACAAAGGTCAATTCACCCATCATGCTCATTTCAAATTCCTTTTGCATAATGTCTAAAAAATCTTCACATAGTTTTTTTATTTATAGATCCAGTATTATATCATTAACATAAATTTAGACCAAAAGGATATCTTTATCTACTTTCTTAATAAATAAAGTGGTATCAGCAATTCCAATAATAAATCCTTTTTCAATTAAGAACTTCTTTAATCTATCATACCATGCTCTAGGAGCCTGTTTTACTCCTTAAAATGCATTGTTTAGTTTAAAAAACATGATATGGATGAATTTCATATTGAAAATCGAGAGGTTGCTTAACATAAACTTCTTCTTCACTGACTTCATTTAAGAATGAGTTCCTTAGAGTGTCTAGGTTTATATTATCATTCTTTAAGGTTGTTTTTAGTTTTCTTTTTCCTCTTCCTTATTTTGGTCATTTTCTCCAATGTTCAAGTTATTTAAGGTATTTTCAATACTTTTATATTCATCTTCATTATTAATTGTTTTAGTTATGTTCTCATCAAAATTTACATGTATAGATTCTTCTATAGTTTGAATTCTTTTATTAGAGATTCTGTATGCCTTGCTTCTAGAAAAATAACCGACAAGGATTCCTTGATCAGATTTAAAGTCAAAATTGTCTAAAGCATCCTTTATTTTTAAGATAAAATATTTACATCTAAAAAATTTAAAATATGAAATGGAAGGAATTCTTCCAAACCAAAGTTCAAAGGGAGTTTTTATTAAAAATATACATCTGAATATTTAATTTTGATAATAAGAAAGTTATGTATTTTTATTTTCGGTCTAATATGACTATGTGAGCAATGTTTAGCGTACAAAGTAAAGAAATTCCAAAAAACAACTCACAAGCAAGATACATATCATGAAGGAAGACATACAAAGATATCTTGAAGAACTCAAAGAGAAATTAAGGAAACAGGACTAAAAGAAATAAAGAATGTATTTGAGTTTATTATAAAAATTATTGATATAATTTTTATTTTCTCTCTTTATAAATCTAGGATATGTGTAAAGATCTCCCAAACAAGTCAAAATCTTGAAAAAATAGGAATACTCAAGAACTCAAGGAGAGAACCTTAGAAAAATCTTTTAAAAAGGTTCAAGGGTTGATTTTGACGGATCGAAAATCTTCGGTATACCCAATTCTGAAAATTAAGAAGTTTTGCAACGGATCACTGAATTGGCACATCAAATGATATCGACATACTAAACCAAGGGTATGTTTCGACATACCAATCCTATCCAGCATACTGAACTGGCTGACTATTGTACAAAAAAGGTATGAAACGAATGATCGAAAAATTTCAGTATATCGTTTCAATAGCCATTTGTAAACATTAGAGGAAAAATATAGACATTACTCACATATTCATCGTTGGTAGCGTTTGGTGTGCTAGAATAAGGACTGAAATGAGCTAGAATGGAATGGAAGAATTCCATTCCAATGTTTGGTACAAAAATATCTTTGAAATTGACATGGGAATGAAATTTCCTTGGGAATCAAATTCCCATTAAACATGGGAACTCCATTTTTTTCTCAAGAGGTAAGGAATTTGATTCCCAGGTCTATTGGAATCATAAAAAAAAAGGTTGCTCCCTTTTCAGCCTGCTGTGTTGAAACCAGGTCAACCAAGAGGATGTCATCCTCGTCCTCGACCTCATCAACATCGTCAATCACAACAACAACAACAATAGCAACACATCCAAAGAAGAACTCGACCTGGATGAAGAAACCCAAGAGGTGGATGCCAACAGTATTGGGTGTGGGTTCGTTGTTCGTGTCTCTGGTTGACATTTGTCAACAAGAGAGAAGTCATCGACAAGGAATTCACTGCAGGTGGTGTTGCAGAAACGGTCGCCCTCTAGGAGGAGGAAGTCGGTAGACGATGGGGTCCTGAAGAGCATGGTCGCGTCAAGGAAGGACCTGTTGCGGTTGATGGAGAAGGAGAGTGCAGAGATGGAGAGGCAATTCAGGCACCACATCATTGTGTCCAATGGTGGTGGTGAGAGAAATGTTAGGTTAGAGAGGTGGAGCGACTTGAGGCCGTCAGATCTGCTCTTCTTGTGGACGAAGATGATCATCAACGGTGGCAAGTGGACTTCATGTTCCTTCGGTAATGGGAGATCGGTGGCCATCAATACGAGATGTAGGAGAAATGGGGGAGAGAGAGATAAAGACAGAGAGAAGCAAAATGTGGATGAATGACAGTAAGGTTGTGCGATGGGTGGACGACAAAGGAGAGGAGGAGGAGGTGGAGCATTTTGGCAAAACCATAAAGAAAGAAAATGGAGGTTTAGATTCATTTCGTTCCATGCCAAACACCGGAATGGAATAAAATTATTCCATTTCATTTCATTCTATTCCAAAGTTCATTCCATTCTTGTTTATTTTCATTTCAACGTACCAAACGCTACATTAGTATTTTCCTATAAATAGAATTCCTTACAACCTAATAAGACATACGCTTACTAGAGAGCTTCAAGTCATATTATTTTCCAAGCATTCCACTTCTATCTGGTGAGGAAAAAAATTCCCAAATAAGATAGCTTCACTTCCATACTTCTACCTTGACAAAAGGAGTTTGGGAGATTATAAAAAAAGAGTTATAAATTAAGATTCAAGGCCTAATTGCTTCTCGGATTGTGAGGAGCACCAACCATGCTTTTTGCAGAACTTGGTAAGGATTCGCTGAAGAGTGTAGCAGTGGAATCTTAGCCAGGTAATAAGATCAGAATAGGAAAATTCTCAAGGAATTCTCTAAGAATGGACTAGACTGAGGAGGCTGAACCATTATAATTTCAGTGTGTTTCATTGTCTTTCATCCCTTCAGTACTTGTTTTACTTAGTTATTCAAATCATCATTGACATACTTGTGATTATAATTGTTAAAGAATTCAATCATCCCAAATAAGTTTTAAAATTTACTCAACTTCTCTATTCACCTCCCTCTAGTGATGCTTAAAATTCCAACAGTTTTGTTTAAGATGGTTCCAAGTAAAATACAATTTAAAACATAACAAGCTGTATTTACGATTTCAATCCAACAATGTTTTGGTAAATTATTTTCACAACACATGGTCCTAACCATTTCTTGTAAAGTTTTATTTTTCCGTTCAACTACTCCATTTTGTAGAGAAGCTCTTGGAAAAGAGAAGTTACGTTCAAATCAATTTTCTTTATAAAACGTTTCAAAATATTCATTTTCAAATTCTTCTCCATGATCACTTCTAATTTCAATGATTTTTGTTTCCTTTCCGATTTGCACTTTCTTACAAAATTTTTGAAATTCATTGAAAACATTATTTTTGTTTGTCAAAAACAAAATCCAAATAAATCAAGAAAAATCATTAACTATAACGGAAACATATCTTTTTCCACCAAAGTTTAAAGTCCTACTAAGACCAAATAAATCTACATGGATAAGCTCAAGAGGTTTGGTAATGAATACCATATCCTTAGCCTTAAAAGATGATTTTGACTGTTTTCCAAATTGATAATCATCACAAAGTTTGTCCTTTTTAAAATCTAATTTTGATAACCCAATAACATATTCACCTTTGGATAATTTGAATAGTTGACTCATACCAGTATGGCCTAATCTCCCATGACATAGCTATTTTTCATTATTCGAAGATACAAAGTATATGTCTCTTTTAGATTCATAAATTATTTTTATTTTACATACATTATTTTTTTTAGATCCAGTGAATTTTACTAGATTAGTACAAGAATCAAGAATTAAGCATTCCTTTTTTGTCAAAAATGACTTTTTTGTCACATAGTTGACTTATGCTAATAAGATTATACTTTAATCTATTAACTAAAAGAACAATTTCAATAGAAGGATGTTCAGGATTATCGACATTCTCGATTCTGATTATCTTATTCTTTACATTGTCTTCAAAAGTGATGGTTCATTCTTTTTTTGAAGTTAATGTACAAAGGAGGTTGTGATCTCCCGTCATTTGTCTAGAAAAACCACTATTAAGGATCCACTTTGTTTTCATCATCTTTGAATATCACCTACATCATAGAATGAAAGTAATGATTTTGGTACCCAAATCATCTTTTTGGGTCCAAATCTATTGGTTTTTGAAGCCCAAACATTTGTATTTGACACCCATTTATTGTATTTTCCTTTCTTGACAATGAATACATATTTTTCATTAGTTGAAGCTCTCACAAAGTCATTCTCATAAGGAACATCTCTAAATTAAGAGAAACATATTCCTTATTTGTTTAAAAATGGTCTTTGGGTAGTTTTTCAAGACTTTTTTCCCCTTTTATAAACTTAGTTACAATATCAAGTAAATCTTTGCTCTTGAATTTAAGAGAAGGAAGATCCTTTTCAAGAGTATCTTTCTTGTTTTCCATGATTTGTAAATCAAATTTTAGTTCAGTATTTTTCATATCTAATTTATTTAATTCATATATTACTTTTTGTCTCCGAAAACTACTTGTGGTTGATTGATCACTTATAGTCAGGATGACTCGACAAGTTTTGCACACTGGATGTATGAATGTGGCTTTGAAATGATTTCAGTCGTGGTTTGACTTTTTGGAAATGCTTATGTGATTTTCAAATATGCATATAATTTAAAAGAAATAAAGACTATAATTTGATTGGCATGATTTATGAAATAGATTTATTGGATTGATTCATGACTTGTGTTCCTAAGGATTTTAGTATTCATTCAAGTGTGGTTATAGGTGCTGCTATGGATGGCAACTATGTCTTTTAATAGTTGTTGGTAGCAACTACAGTCTATGATTTCTTCAAGGTTTTGATTTTGATATTTGTTAGACACGTATTGAGTAACAATAAATGTCATTCATGCATTTCTCTTATGTTTTTGGTACAAGTGTAAATTAAGAAGATTGCTTAGGTCTTGGATAATTGTCTTGGATAGTATAAAGTAAATTAAGAAATATTTACTTAGTCCTTTAACTGCACGCCATAGGTCTTGGATAGTATAACAATTTTTATTTAAATTTTACCATATATAATTGTCTATTAGATTTAATTTTCTGTATTTTTATTTAATTATTTAGTTAATTATTACTTAAGTAGTATTATTACTTGTTTGTAACACGTTACATTTACACAATTCCATTGGCCAGAACATGCTAAAAGTTTCATTTTTAAAGAAAACGAAAACTTGTATTTGCTTGGGTAAAATAAATATCACGATCAAAAGGTCATTCATTTATCCATTGAAAATAACATTCTCCGAGCATTCAAAACCACAGAGGAATCTTGCCTCATTCTCCGCACAATTTGTTGGATCAACAGCCTCCCTTCTTCTTCATCATCGTCACTTCTCTCAACACTGTCGTCCTTATCATCTTCTAAACAATCATTCTGACCAACTTTATTACTTCCATGATAATGGGCATGTTTCCATGTGGGCTTCCCATCATTGCAATAGTTAAAATGTTGGTAGGAATCGTCCTGCAATTCCCAGAGTGGAGTGGCATCCGAGAAAAAGGAATCACCACTGTTGACTTGTTCACAAGAGTTCTTGGAAGATGGCGGCTGTTCTATCCCATTCACCCTTACGAACTCTTCGTAGGCTTCCTCGTACGCGTCCAGAGCATCACCAGATAGATTTAAGCACAGAGGCTGGCTCAAATCTTCCCCTTTCTCCATTATGGTTGGACTCGCGTGGTTTGATGAAGATCCTATATCACTGCTCGAGTTAAGAGAATTCATCATCTTCTCAGCTTCTATGAGCTGGAGTTGCTTCTGGCTGTGGCAAAGTTTAGCTTCAAGCTCCTCGATACGCTCTTCTAGTCTTGATTGATTCAATTCATGGAGCCGCAGGCTTAGCTCTCTCGGTGAAACTGAATAGTCTGCAGGGTGGTTTTGAGTAGAGGAGATTCCTCCTGAGTCTACATGAAACTCGTCTGTTGCCTCATTGCTCTTCTTAAGCGTGTCTGCTCTTAGTTCTCCATGAACAACATCTGCAATAAGGTCAGGATCAAGCTGCATTTTGACGGAGTAAACTAATCAGTGATAATTAAGCTAAGACAAGTAGACACATAATCATGATAATTGCTAAAGTGGTTCATACCCTCTAAAAAATAACAAGCATATGTGTCAAGAGGAAAACTTTGAAATTTGGACAATTCATTTCATGAGGAAAAAAACATATGAGCGATATAAATGAGGTTGAACATTTAATGGGAAAAACATGCAACTATACATGAAAGAAACAAGAAAATAATCATATGTCAGGCATGCTTACAAACATCAGTTTATTGTGTCCATCCAAAACAGGAAGTGTATGGGATATCGGTGGAAATATGGAAAATCATGGAAGTCCATTAAAAACTTTGATTTTCGATTTAAAACCCTATGATATGAAGAGAGCAACAATACACATCTCTATATCTTTAAATTTAAGGAAATATAATGTATATACAAAATGAGACATTCTGGAATATAAAAAAGGTTGAGAATTAGTTAATAGATTTCATAGATTAACATTCTAAGCATCAGATGTGAATAAAGTGCTAAAACAAGAGGATATTTGAAAATTAGTAAGGCTTATTTGAATGTCAAAAAACATAGGGATTTTACTCCATTTCCACCAACATGGACCAAAATACACTAACATTGCACTGACATGGTCGTGTCATGGCCCAACATGAGGTACTTCTCAAATTATAGTTGAATATCGTGGGAAGTTGGCTTTCCAACACATGTTGATGAACAGACACATTCCAAAATTTGATACCATGATGTCAAGACACTGAAAACATGTTGACGAACGGACACATTTCAAAATGATAGCAGGCATGTGAAAACATGCAAAAACTGCAGCAAATGTGTTATGGTACAGAAATGACCAGATTCTATTGAATTATATTCTACAACAGCAAACTAGAAGTATGACTAAAAAGTAGAAAAAATTCAAGACTCTGGAGCATTGTTTTGTCCAAAAGAATTCTGAAGATATAAATCTCCAGCAATTCCTAATATCTCATAAAACACTCACATCACTACCATCATTCACTAAGAAATACAATATTTTTAACGAAGTGTCCAGAATCCAGATCAAAATGCTATTGTACAATTTTCACTATTCCAATCATAATGTGAAACCTAAGAAGCAGGGAGTTAGGCGTTTAAAATGGTTGATGAACCTGGTGGTCCTCCAACTGGATTGTTAAACAGTTTAGATCAGGAAAAAAAAAGTGTCAACTTGTAGATCATAACAAATCATCATGAAACTACCTTAACTGAAAAACACAGGATTCCTGAGAACCTTTAGGAAATTTTTCAAGTTTTACAAAATAAATATCAAATAATAGAAAACAGCTTACTTCATCATGAGCAGACATTGTTCCTTCAAAACCAGAAGAGCACATATTCAGTTCCAACCTCTCAAGTTCAGCCTCCAGCTCTGCTTCAATTTGGCCCAGATATTCTAGATTTTCTCCATCCTTGTGAGAATTTGATTGGTGAATTATGGGTATACCATGTTTTGTAGGCTGAAAGGTTGGAGTTTCATTGTGGATGGAACCAACTTGTTCTTGCTTATCAGAAAAACAATCAAATTGTTGGTTTTCTTGAGGGTCATTCACCAGCTCATTTACAGTAAATGAATCTTTCATATCTAGCTCCTCTTGCAAATCTTGAACCAGGTTTTCCCTGTGCTTCAACAAGTTATTTAATTGTTCTACTTCCTTTTTGTTTACCAACATGTTGGAGATAACACCAATACTAATTCCCATACAAAATAGAAGCAATCTGTCATGTGTTTCTGGAAGAAAATTTACCATATGGTAAGAGAATAATTGAAAGATGAAACTTTCAAGATACATCGCAATATGCTTGAGGTATGTAAAGGAAATAAGCAAAGCATTTCTTTACACATACTAGAAATGGAAGACAAAGTGTAGCATGCAATGATAAACCAACTGTCTAAAATACAAACTAATGTAGTGCTCTGCTTTGCTTTCCAGAATTAGAGAATTTTTCACTTTCTTAACTGAAACCGTGCATGCCCAACCTCACCAATTTGACCATCCTAGTGGAATTGTCAAGAATAAAATCTCCTCCAAACGAAATTATCCCACATTCTTTCTTATTTACCCAAAGACCTCAAACAAATACCTTTTTAAGTATTAGAACTGTGTATTGATTATGTTGATGATTTTATGAAATATTTGATTATGCTGACTTAGACATTGCATAGAACATGCAATATGACTATTGGAACCCCATCTTTCCCCTTGAAAAAAAGGAACATTGAGAAACTGAGTTGCTGTTTAATGAGAGAAATACATTTTCATCATAAACAAAATGTATGTATTGACCTGCTAAGCCATAGGTAACATTAGTAAATGATACTATGGCAATGATTGTCACTCCCATAGCACCACTTATCTAAAATACACACACATCTCGAAATTCAGGAACTGATGTCAGTTTATTGAACATTTGCCGGAAGTGCTTGCTCCTCCGCACCAGGCCTGTGGCCACAGGTTGGCTAGCTCCACCAAGCCCTTACTACTCCAAACTTGAAAGTATGTTTCACTAATTAAACCTAGTGTTTGTGCATGATTTGTTCAGAATGGCAGCTCAACAACTTGGGAGTATTGATGAATGATAACATTATTATAATAAAACTAATTCTACAATATTCTTGATTCAAGGATTCAATTATCGCATTGTGATAATGAGATTTTTTTTCTTTGAGATATTTTTAATAAGTTACTAGTGAAATGCACGTGCAGACTGCATGTAAGCACGTAAGAAATTATGTGAGTGGATTAAGTAATTTTAGGAATAATAATTTTGATTAGACTTACAGTAAACATCAAATCTTAATTAGGAAGATTTCAATTTTCAAATTTAAACCAAATTAAGAAAGGAAATTTTTTAAACATGGAGATTTGAAATTAAGTTTATAACTATAAATCACGGAAATGACTGAGATTTCAATTTTAATTTAAGGAAGATTTCAAATTTTAAATTTAAATAAAATTGACCTTTTTTTTGGTAATTTTGTATTGCCTATATCAATCATAACATTAATGAGAATTAAATCTTAATTTAAGAAACAATGCAATTTGAAATTTAAATAGAATTGACTTTTTTTAGGTAATTTTGTATTACTTAAATCATTCAAGTTTGGGTAAATAGTAATTTTATAAAGGGTATTTTGGGACATTAACAATTTGGGGAGAGTTCCTTTAATATAATAGAATCATCCAACTATCGATACAAAATATATTTAGTAGTTTGGTTTTGGTCTTCAAATATCATAGGCATTTTTGTCATTTAAAATAATTCCATAATTCCTCCTCAACCAACAGGAAAAACTATGTTTATGTGAAATTTACAAGAATGCAATGAAAAAAATTAATTTTAAAAGTAACTTATCTCCAACAAGTTTTTTTTATCAAACCTAATTTAAATGTAGCATACTTGATCAGACGATTTCTCCATGGACTTATATGATATAAGTGTAACACCACAATCTTACAGAAATCATAACAATCTGCAATGAAGGAGTAGCCTTCAAGCAACATATATTTTTGCCACTTGAACTTAAAAGCAGACCTATATTTTTCTAAGTTCTTCAAGAATACAATTACTCGTAGGAAATGCAGATGTCAGAGGTAGAGACAAATCCAATTGTATAATGGTATGATAGGAAGCTTGGGCACTGAAGCATCCCATCATATAAAGGTGTCTTGAATGTTGGTTGCGGCATTGTGCACTGTGTTCTCTAGCACAGATGTGTGACAAAGTGCTGTGGGCAAGGCCGCCACTTAGTATGCATACGAAATGGCTGAGTATGTAGGCTGCTAGGGCATTTGAGGTTTTCATATCATGAGGGACAATGTGAAACATAAACATCGGCATGGATAGGGGTATATCCACATCTGTAATGTAACATATACAAAAGTAGAGTTGTCTACTATTTTCTATTCCGTATTTTGACAATTTTATATGGTCAAGTGTAAAAGTTTCTCTGCAATGGAAAGTGAACCTGAGTACTGAACCATCCATTTGATCCACCTAAGTGGTAGTGGTAAAAACATATGCAATTGAAAGCAATCTAATTTTGTGATGTATTCAAGCTTATACTCTTAAGAAAGTTTTCAAATCATATCAATTGCTCCTATTACAACTCTTGTTCCCTTTCGTCTACATAAAACACATTGAGGTTTGAGACTCTTTTCACATTGAACACTCTTTTCAAAGTTTATGGGATCTATACATCCTACCCCCAAGTAAAAGTGGAATAAGTAAACATCCATTATTTTGATAGAATATTATCACTTAACACAAGGTCTCAGTTCCAATGTGCTTGCACTATGCTTTAGACATTTTCACACCGAATGCCAAGATATTCTGTAAGTACATGAGCAGTATGGAGTGTGACTATAAAGGAAGTCATCAAAAAGCATAAATCTGGGCATAAGCAATAGTGGCTTACAACTCAACAATAGGCAACGTGAGAAAATTATTTGAACTTTGAACAAATTAATATATCCAAAACTTTGAAATTGGTATACTAACCACTTTATCTGATTCTTATACAGGTTTAGTAAAAACGTAAGTCTATAACCGTTCAAGGAAAAGCAGATAACATAAACAAGTGAAACACCAAATCATCAAAATTTCACTGGGTAGGCAAGCATGCTGGTACCTTGTAATGTGAAGTTATTGCAACGTCTTCTTGAATCAGAAGCACCAAGTCCTCCAAGCTGCATCTCTTCACTTTTACGTTTGAACTTCCGCGATTGAGGATGAAGTCCATCCCAAGCCACTCTTGCCCTTGAGTTGGCTACATTTACTTTCGTATTCAAAACATTTGGAGGAGATGTATCTGAAAGATCACAACCCGACTTGCTGATAATTTGACTCCCAGCACTAATACAAAATGGCCTGCTGGAGGTCAAAGAAGAAGATGCTACAGGACCAAAAACAAATTCTTCCGTTGCAAAACTGTCCCCATAAAGCTGAGGAATGAGGCTGTTCTCCACTGAACTAATCGGCTTTACAGAATATCTGCGAGCTCGTCTACTTCTAGCTGAACTTCTAATGGAGCTTCTGTAGTTTCCCCCAGAACCATATGCAATGCTACAATTCCTCGGCGAAGACGGTGGCTCTCCATCACCCACTGCATTACCCACATCATAACCATGCCTATCACCTTCTCCCATCATCCTCTGCAGCCCATCAACTTGAAAAACACCTTTTCTGAAAACCCAAGGCTGCAAGCTCAAAAGGGTACTGTTATCACTCACATATTCGTCTGAACCCAACTTCCAACCATCACTTGGTGAACCCATTTCGTCCCGCGAAGCAACACAGCCGACGGAGTCGAAATGCCTTCCTCCTCCTTCCGAATCTGAAGGTAGGCCTTCGGCCACTTGCTTCCGAATCAATCTCCGGAAGACAGAGCTCCCAGACTCTCCCATCCACCGATGGTCAACCAGATTCAGGTTTTCCTCCGCAAGCAGCAGGACTAATTCGGCACAGATGACAATCCACGGGAACCATATCAAACAAAATCCAAACAAGCAAGCGTAGACCACCTAAATATATATATAATATAACCAGATAAAACACCAGAAGGAAAAGATGAGTCATGAAACCCCTCGAAAACCCATTTCATCGAAGGAACTTGGAAACCCTGAAAACCAAAAAGAGGAACACTCCCAACTCAACAAAATTTGCCTTCAATCATAAATGTACGGAGAAGGAAGAAACCAACCGGAACTCATGGAGCAGCAGCAGCAGCAGCAGCAATCCCTAATCTGAAGGGAAGGAGAAGAGGGGAAATGAAAATTGTAGGCACTTCAACGGAAAAGGAGGAATCCATTCCCTAATCTGAAGGGAAGGAGAAGAGGGGAAATGAAAATTGTAGGCACTTCAACGGAAAAGGAGGAATCCATTGCGACTAAGCTTTCAGTTGTTTGGTCAAATAACGTGCTATGTTGTGCTTTTTTCGTCCGTTGGTTGGACCACATTATCTATCTGCTGCAGTTCGAAACTTCTCTATTTCATTTGGAATTGGAATATATCACCAAAGAAACGAAGCTTCCATAATATATTGTGTGTATAGCAAAACAGTTGCTTCTTTTTTTTTTTTTTTTCCCTAAGGCAAAACAAAACAATTTTTTTTTAAACGATAATTAATATATATTACAATTAAACACTTGACTACGAGAAACCAACAAGTCGAACATACAAATAGACTTCATCACTGTATCAAGTAAACACAATAAAACAAAACAGTTGTACGACTAAGAGAATGGGACCACACGAGGGTGTGTGAAATCAAGATGTCTCTGACTCTTTTTTCTGTGAAGTAGAATGAACGATGAGATTATGCCCATTTTTTTAAAGATTAAAAATTTGCTTTTGCTAAGGGATAATAAAAGACTGATATCAGGCTCGTTCATGAATGTTGAGGGCAACTGCGTACGTCGAATATTTTAATGAATTAAATTTCGCTACCATGCGAGCATTTCCATTTGAATTCCGTAAAATGAATATCCGTATTGACCACAACTCTCTATGCTTTGATTTTATTTTTTTTAAGCCATGGGAGAAGAGAGGTGGATGTCTTCAAGAATTCAATCTGCAATAAGTTGGCAATCGCTAGCCAACACCACCAGACTCCATAATTAAAGCCGAATCCAAAGCCCACCATTGTCGTTGCGCTTGGTCAAGAAAGCATCAACAACACCACTTCAAAGAAAAAAAAATGAGAAAGAAGACCGTCAACATAGAAACGTATCTTACCAACCGAAGGAAGCCGATATTGCTGGCTAAGGAAGTGGTTGACTTCGGCCAGGTCATCTTTGTTCTGAAGTTGCTCCAGTGTTTGTCAATGACATTATACTGGTTAAACAAATTTATGGGGATAAATTTCTACAAAAAATGTATGGAGGCCCATATCAGTCGATCAAAACCCAGATCTGAGGATCTCTTAACTGATATGTCGCAAAAGAAAAACTTGCCCTTAAGCCAACCTCTTTTTTCTATTCCAGTCAGTCTAATTACAATGTCAATAAGAGGTTATAACATATGACAACAAAAACCCGGATCATAGAGGATATGATTCCAACAGAGATGGGAAACAATGAGTAGACCAAACTCCAGGAAAGAACCACGAACTAACAGTGAAGCAACAATTGAGCATAAAAATTAAGAAGACCAATAAAATGGTCGTGGGGGTGTCTTAGAAGCACTTCATCTTGAGATGTTGGGTCCCTTTGAAATTTATAGTTCTCGCACTGCAATAGCCAGTGAACTTCTGGAACCATATCCTTCAGCTTGGCAGGCTTGGCTAATGCAACAAGACAATCATGTATCATAGAGTAGGTGGCAGATTACCTCAAACTGCCCAGAATGGTTTTGCTGTGGTGACCCGTGCTGTCTCACTTTTGTCACCTGAGAGCTCTTCATCGTCCTCATCAACACCATCATCATCTTCATCTCCATACTCCATCAGCTGCATTAATGGACCTACAACAAAAGCCAAAATCCTTCGGAATCACAGACTTCCAAATGACAAGCAAATATGATTGTAAAGATACACGAATTATTTGCTCCACTAATGTAGTACCAGACAAAGAATTGACTGTGTGTTCCTTCGGGGCTGAACCGTAGCCCTTGGAGTTTGGTGGAGGTTGTGATGCAGTGAATTTTGGTGGGGGTGGCGGCATGTCCCTTGGAGGTGGTGTGTGCATCTTGCTTGGAGGAGGTGGGGGCATTCCATCAGCCACAGGCTGATTCATCTGCTTTGGAGGCGGCATTGATGAAAGTTGCCTCATTCCCAAATCACTTGATGAAACACTCGGCATGAGAAATTCTGGTTCCTGATGCAAGTTCTGAAAAGTCAAGTGAATTTTCAGATCTAACAATATTCGTTAAAGGGCCATTCGTAATCTAGAAACGATCATTATTGAGGATGGTCTGCAGACTTTGGCGTTGAAAATCGATTTGTCATATAGAACCTTCACCAAACTCAGAAACTCAAATAATGGCCAGCTGACAAGGTCTAGAATAAGACTTTACACCATGAGATGGTAACTTTGGAGACAGACAATGCAAGGTTTATACCATGAACATGCGTGTTAGTAGAAGATGCAAATATGTGTTATTTAGCATCATGAAAAAATTCAAAGCAGAGGTTAAAAAACATATTAGACTTAGATGAAACAAATTCAGCAAGTGCCCCGTCAGGTCACACTCCAAACTTGAATACCCTGTCAAAAATGCAAACCAAGGATCCAAAGACAAGCCAGTCTGTCATCCTCAAAGAAGGTCAGAGAAAATACCTGGAACAATATGTAGGAAAGTCAGTATCAACATCGAGAAAGAAGGAAAATAGCTAAATATCAAAGTGTCCAACTTGAGACATTTTCAGTTGGGGAAATAGCCATAGGACAGAGAATCAGAGATGCCTTTCACAACAGATGATCAGAATTCATATTGTAAATGACAATTAGGTGGTACAAGGATGTTTTCTGGGGGTTAGTTATAGTACAGCAGGTCTCCATCTATTTTCATGTCCAGAAACAGTAGTTTGATATCAAGCCATTTGATAAGAAGATAAATTTTGAGGAGAGGATCAGGAGTCAGGGCCTCTCAGTCACATCTTGAGCCCCTCAAGTGAGTAATTTTGAGTCTCCCAAGGTGTTAGAATAAGAACAATATGTCAAAGCTTTATTATGCTAGTCGTTTTTGTTACAAGCAAAAATATAATTGGGAAGCCATTGAAACCAAATCGAGGGATGAGACAACAGAACTCATGATGTGACTTTTACCACCTCAAAACTAATGGATCTCATTCCAAACTTTTACACTTAATAAAACTCAAAGGGAAGGGAACCCTGAAAATAGGCTTTACTTAAATACTTGCTTGAAATTCGTGTTTAAAACATGCAACTTCCTTGGTAGGCAATCAAGTACCATACAGTCACCAGTCCAAATAGTATAGGCACATCTTTTTGTGTGCTATCTTACAGCCTTCTTCCAACAACAACGAGTTAGCTCAGAGAATACTTGTAGATGCAGTCATTTCATGGACTTCATAACCAAATGCCAACTTGACATAAACCGCAAAGAGCTGCATACCATGTTTATATATTTGAAAGCTACCAATTTTCAGTAAAAATGAACCACACACCAAAACCAAACTAATTTCTGAATCAAACAAAGACATAAAGCCTTTTACCATATATCCCTCATCAACCTTGAGTTAACTCTCAAGATTTGGAGATAATAAACGAGTAAAAACATTGTATTTGTACCTGATGAGTTGATGATAGCCCAGATGAAACAACCGTTGACTCCTGAAATTTCCGTCTTTGGGGACGTCTCTCTGTTTCAGTACTGGATTTTAAATTTGTCTTCCTGCTCAAATCTATCTCTTGTGAGGAATTGGCCACTAATGCATGTACAGGTACGATACAAGGACTTGTGGCAGGTGCATGTCGTAGTGCTTGAGCAACTTGCTGCAATGGCGTCGCTTGGGGATATATCCCACCATATCCAGAATAGTTTGTACCTACATTGACTGAAGCATGTGGATAGGAATTTGGTTGAGATTGAACAGGTACATCCTCAGGCTTTAATGCTGTCCTTGGAGTGTACACATTAGCACTTGCAGAAATGACAGGTGCAGGTGTACAAGACTTGTCTGATGAAGAACTGATGGTTAGACATGTTGAGCCAGCAGCAGAAATTTCATTTGTCTTATGTTCATTTGCCGAGCTGTGAACACCAGCCAACAACTGCTGTGGAGGAGGAACTGCATTGTATGTTCTACACGAGGATATCCTGTGTCCATAAAGAATAAGGATTAATCTTTCAATTAAAAAATTCAGATTCATACTGCCAAAGACAAGAAAGTGCATTAAATGGTTTTATCTCCAAACTAATTAATTTTAGAAGAGTACTAAGAGAAATAGCAGACTCAAAACATGCAAAGAACTTATCAAAATAACTACTAACAGAACTTGACTTTAACAGAGATACTTTAGCATATGACAAGTCATATGGTATGGCCTGAAAGACTGGAACTCATTCCATTAGGTTGCACACAATTAAAAGTACACACAACAAAGATGAAGTTGAACATCTATGAACTTATTGAAATAGCTGCTTGTACAGTTTATTATATATAACAATATAAGTAGAATAAAATTATCTCACACCATATTTAGGACTATAACCAATGGTTTGAAAAGATATTTGTGTATACATATAAAAGTAACATAGATGGAAAAGAGACGAGGAGAAGCTTACAATATCCAAAATAAGAAACATCATTGTGATTCAACAATATTACAGTGACTTTGGAAGTTCGGATTTTGGAAATTTTATTGTGAATGGCACATACATGTCCAGCAAACTCCAAAACGTAATAACAATCTGATGTGTTGATCAGTTTATGCCATAAATGTATTTTAGGAATTTCTCAAATATTGCTTTTTGGTAGATTTGAGATAGAAAGTAAGGCATTAAAACCACATATTGATGAAAGGAAATAATATTAATAAAACCACTGTAATAGCCCAGTATTTACTAACCTAGATGCACCACATTCAACACAAATAGTGTCTAGAAGATTTTCTGCTAGAATTCGCGCATCTTCTAGATTTCTTGCATTATTGCTTGATAAATATAAGTGAAGAGGTTGTTGTGTTTCTGCAAACAATATCAACAGCATCAAGAAGTAACGTACCAACAACAAAGACAATAGTGACTCATCTGGAGAATGAAAGTCTTACCCTCAGTTACCATACTTTCGGAGTTTTCCATGCCTCGTCCTTTAAGTACAACAGTTGCTCCTGTGACATTCATAATGTGACTTATATACTTGTCCTGCATGCACAAATCCGAACCACCAGCAAGAGAAAAACAAACTCCCCCAATTGTATGGAGATGTCAGGGAGAGCCTAGACATTAGAAAACCTCATTCCATAATACACAACAGCAATTTATTTTTTGCACAAACAATAGTGACAAAAAATCAACTATTACCATACTATTATACTAATAAGAATGTCATTACACAAAGCAGGAATGACAGCATAAAGGTGGCTTAACATACATTTGGTCCACGAATGCGCTCTGCAATATTTAGTGACACATCTGGGACAAAGCCAAGAAATACACGTGTAGACAAAGGCTGTTTGACCTGTGCCCATTTGAAGATGATAAAGTTCTTATCATGTAATGACATAAATATATAACATCAAAAGATCTCATTCAAGGGAAGAATACCAATCCTCCAGTGTTTAACATTCCACAGGAAGTTGCTGGTCCTGACTGTGAATTCTGACCTTGTTTTAGAATTCCCTCAATCATGGAAGCAGCACGATCAACTGCTTTAATTCGTTCAGTTGTGTCTTTTAGCTGAATATTACAAAAATGGTCGTAAGAAACAGCTCTGTTAATCATGGCAATTAGCTAGCTCTATAGAGACATTCTATGTGGGATTTATTCCAAAATACACTGAATGCAGTTCATTGTTTGCTACTTAGAGAAGACACAGAGTTGTAACTCAAAAATAGTAACTATGCACGATTGTCGGTTGACATTTCATTTTCTAGGGTAGATTTAACTTCAACATGTGCTATGAACATGGGTTATGCAGCCCCTGCTATAATGGTTTAACTACATAATGTTCTTTTATAAATCCAAGATCTTAGCAGAAAATAACTCCAGTAATGAGCCACAATTTCTTTAGTTGGTAAAATTGGAACATACATACCTCAGCAGATCCTAGTCAATCCTATAATTGGATTAGTACAGCACAATGCTATCGGATAATTTCAGATACATGATAAATATTTTGATATGTGCCACAACATCATAACATAATCATTATATACGTATGTATGACAACTAATTTCAGACTTTTATCTTCTTAAAAATTGCATCGAAACAAGCATGCCAATAATTTCTCCAGGAGAAAGTAGTTAGATGTAAATGTATTGTCCTTCTGAAACATTTAATGACTGAATTATTGTACCATTCCTTAACATAAGCTTTGTTAGATATTTGTGAAAGTACAACATCCAAATTGAGTCACAAATCCAGATTATTTCATCAAATAAGTTAATAAATTGATATTATGACATCAAATTTGTATAGCCAACAAATGGACCGATTGCACTTGAAAAAATTAAATATCATGATAATAGCTATCACCTCCAGTACATAAAATAGAAATGTATTTTCGTGAATAGACAAGTGAATATAATTAAATGTTCATCATGAGAAAGAGAAAAATTGTGTTCGAATGATTTCTTACATGAGCCCCAGAAGAAATGTGGAGATACAACGGCTTCTCGTTATCAGGCAACGCACTTGGTGGACGATACTTGCCTCTGCCAAATTAATAGCCAATAAACTTTATATAAAGATGCCAGACATGAAACAAATGTACTACTGCTTTCTAGATATACTGACCTAGTTATAACAACTGCACCTGTTGTCTTCTGAATCTGCATTAGCACATAGTTGCACGTGAAAATAAACATCGTGAATTTTGAAGCTACATAAATTTTTAAGTAAAAAATAAAAAACATCAGCAGCCAATGCACCTCTTCTTGTGTCTGCCGTTTCGTGAGCCTGTATCGTATGGTAGGATCCGCATCATTAATTACGATTTCTCGTGCTATAAGCTCAACTGGAGTCTTTGGCTGCATTAGCAATACAAACAACGTAAGAAAACAATCCCAAATACTACAAGAAATTATTCGGTAATGCTTTGTTTTAGTCAAAAACATTGAAGAAGACAACGAAACGTGCGTAAAGATAAATTTCCCTGAAAAATATGTGATACAAAACCTGCTGCTTGTTTATATTGATGTGAAAAAACACTCACTTGGTTTAGTTTCTGGACAATTGCAGCAGCAGCAGTAGCAGCCGCGCAGGCAGCCGGAACGGGACCTGGTGGAAGTCCGCAACCAAGCGAGGTCCCAACAAGACCATCACCAAGGGACAAAGGAACCGCCCCAGGTGCCGCCGCGAGTCCAGCAGCGGAAATGAAGGACTCGGCAGGCTGATCCCACTTCCTCTTTCTCCTGCAAGTCAAGAAACCCCGAGATCATAGCCAGAACTTCACAATAATCAAAAGAACCCTAGAATTCATGTGTTAGGGACTGATGTGGAGTTCACCTCTGTTTGGCGGCGGAAGAAGGAGGAGGCATGGAGTCTTCGGAAGCTTTGGAGCAGCTCTCCGTTGCCATCTCTGCTAGACCAGAGGCGGAAGGTGAGTCGAGAAAGGGGAGGGGACGGAGGAGGAGAAGGGAGACAGAAGGCAAATGAATTCCCACCACCCACGGTTCGTCGTCGTCGCGAGGGCAGAGGAACACGGCGACCGCACGTACTAGCGTTAGCCCCGTGCAACGGGTTGGTTTTTCGTGAAATAAATTTTAAGTAATAAGTAAAAATAACATACAAATTCATCATCAATTACCAAACTGAAAAAAATAAATGATAACAATAAACTAGCCTTTTGTTTTTTTTTTTTGGCCATGTTAAGTATTAGTGATATATATTAGTCACGGCGTGAGCCAATGGTCAAAAAGAAGTAACAAAATTTAGGTAATGTTCATGCTAATATTACAAATGCCAAGATTGACAATGTAAAAGCGAAAATTAAGGCAATGTTCATGCCAATATTACAAGTGCCAAGACTGACAATGTAAAAGCGAAAAAAGAAGAAGGTAAACAAAGGACGAGTCTACTGCTGCATAATATCATCAGACGGGGCAGCAGCGACAGAGGGGGTGTTGGAGTCGACGGAGGGAGGAGCTTCAGTAGAGGCAGGAAAGGTTTCTGCCCAAGCAGCCTTCATTGAAGCGACAGAGCTCCTCAAGTCCTCCTTGTCATTACCTGGAAGAAGAGATTCTAACTAGAACTCCATTAGTCCAATAATATCAGAAATAGAAATAA